>CADEHL010001233.1:0-270412 GCA_902827135.1 Harpagifer antarcticus | reverse complement strand
TTTCAGTGCTGTGTATGGGTTTGAAGCCAGACTGAAACTTTTCATGGATGCCATGCGTGGTTAAGAACGACTGCAGCTGGGCTTTAGATGCAAAAGGTAGCTGGGAGATGGAGGGGTCGAGATTTTCTTTTTAAGTATTGGCTGCACCACAGGATGTTTGAAGGCAGCTGGGACACATCCTGAGCTAAGATAGGTGTTTACAAGCAATAAAACACTTGCTCCAACATCTCTGAGAAGGCGAGAGGGAATGCTGTCTGAGTTGCAGTTTGTCGGCCGCAGGTGCTTGACTACATCCGAGAGAGAAGAGAGGGATATAGGCTCAAAGTGGTCGAGGACAGCAGGGCACAGAAAAGGAACAGAATCTGGGGTAGCACTAGTGCGGGCTAGCCTAAGAGCAGATACTTTTTCGATAACAAATGTATGAAATGTATCACAGAGAGTACACAGCAAATGAGCCAGTGTTATATTTTCAGTGTTAGTGTTAATCAGCGGGGGTTCAGTGTTATTTTAACACTTAGTTTAGTCAAGCTATCACTCAGAGAATTTTTCCTGAAAGTGTTGGTGTCAATTTTGGTCGTTGTGAGGACTCTCACACGCCGAGTGTTGAATTGACCACACCCCTCAATTTCCGGCAAAGGAGCGCCATCCAAGACCTTCGACAGCCATTTCTCTAATCAAAGCGGTAAGTTTCACTCGTTTAAAATTGATGTTTTGCGGTTGATGTAACCATGAATAATGTGTGTAAATTGTAATTATTTACTAAATATGTATATCTTGTATCTTTAACTTTTTAATCCAATTTGAAATAGTTTTTTTATGTCGAATTTCACCTAACTATACTGATGAGTAAACTTGAATTACAGGAGAGTAGACCTACATTCGACACGAACAGGAGGCACATTAGGGGACAGAGAGGACAGAGGTGAGTTGTTTTTACAATATGCGAAAAGGAGAAGTTAAGTAAATAGTATCTTGAAACTGGTATCTTGTTAAAATGTAAGGTTGTGGATTATGGCGTATGAGTTGACGGTAGCATTATTAGCTTGCAATTAGCAACCACGGCACTCCCCTGTGTGTGGGAGACGGGGGGAGGGAAACGAATGTGGACTATTACAAGCTTTATTTCTCTAAGCTATTAACTTTATAACGCTGCTTTGTCACATGTTCACCTATTTCCCCCACCGTCCCGGGGCTTGCGGACCGATGTTAGCCGCGTTGCATTATGGGGTGTTTCCGCCATGTTGGAAGCTAGAGTTATAAACCGCTATCACCGTGTGTCCTCGTGGAGTCGACGGTCGCTTAACTACTAGCATTATTAGCTTGCAATTAGCAACCACCCGACAGCAACCTCCTACTGAAGCAGAGAACGAACACGAGTGAGCACTGCTGCGCTCTCCTGTGTATGTGACGGGGGGAGGGAAACGAGTGTGGACTATTGTAAGCTTTATTTCTCTACGCTATTAACTTTATAACGCTGCTTTGTCACATGTTCACCTATTTCCCCCGCCGTCCCGTAATTAAGCAGATTAGCACAAAAATCCCAGCAGTCATGCGTTCCCTGACGTGAGCCCAGCAGTCCTCTTCCAGTTCCCAGCTTAAACATGCTGATATAGTACAATCAACATTATAACCAAGTGTATTTTAGATAAAAACAGAAAAGCAGTCAGGAGGAAATTGGGGGGCTTATGGATACAGAGTTGAAGAGGTGGGTTTTGAGGCGGGACTGGAACAGGGTGAGGGACTCAGACTCGCGGAGGTCTTGGGGGAGGGAGTTCCAGAGCTTTGGGGCTGCCACAGAGAAGGCTCTATCTCTGAAGCTCCAGAGTTTGGCCTTGGGGATGGAAAGCAAATCGGCTGAGGTGGATCTGAGGGACCGGGTTTGTTGGTAGAGGATGAGGAGGTCAGTGAGGTAGGGGGGGCCAGATGGTGGAGGGCTTTGTAAGTCAGGACCAGGAGTTTGTAATGGATGCGGTGTGAAACTGGTGCCATCAATGGTGACTGTCAGGTTGGGGGTTTTGCTGAGGGTGGATTTGGAGCCGATGAGGAGGAGTTCAGTTTTACTGCTGTTGAGTTTGAGGAAGTTGTGTTGCATCCAGGATTTTATTGCAGTCAGACAGGATTCGATGTGGGTGAGGGGGGGGCGGTTGTGGGGGGATTTGGTGCTGAGGTAAATCTGGGTGTCGTCAGGGTAACAGTGAAAGTCCAGGTTGTATTGGCGGAGAATCTGACCAAGGGGGAGGATGTAGATGATGAAGAGGAGGGGGCCGAGTATTTAAGTAACAGTTGAATTATTTAACCCATAACCATGCCACAGCTCTTACATGCATTAAATTGAACACACATGACACAGGTCATGTTTAGGATAATTCCTTGATCCTAACCAGGTGATGGATTAACTTTTAATTCAATCAACAGGAGCATTTCTATGATCACCAGAGTGGATCTGTTTACCTGGCATGGAGGCTGAAAACTGTGCAGCGCATCTCGGCTCAAGAAATCGAGAAATCCAAGGTCTCTTTTCAAGGTGGACCTAAGACTCATCGCAGCATGCATTCGCCTGTGAGGCAGTTATCAGGTGATGAATGCAATGAAGCTATGTCGGTGATGAGGCACTCAAGTGACCTGGTCCAAGACAAAATGAAGGCAACATTTCAGCAAAGACAAAAGGTTGTTCAAGACCGAGCCACAGCCTCCACTGTCCTAGACCTTTTTCCAAGATTCCTTGACACATCAGGCTTGGTAAGAAATAACGACTTTTTAAAAGCTTTGTGGTCGTTCATTTTTTTGCTCACTAATGTAGTTTTCCCTTTCATGCTTTGTCTTTAAGATTGAACAAGACTTCACTATGCTCTTTGGCGAGGAAGTCTCTGGTAAATTTCTTGCGAAATGGCCAACGTTCTTCAAACCGAGGATCATTGCAGATTGCAAAAATCTTCCTGGAAGTTAGCACGTGGATGAGCTTCTTTTGTCTGCACAACAAGAATCTGATGATGGTGGTAAGTGTAAATTGGTGTCTTCAGTTGACACATAGGGCATTCACTGTGTTCCCTATCTAATCTAAAGTATTGGACCATACCAGAGCTTTTCATGTTTTGTCTGCTTTGCTTCAAATCCCATGTACTTAACATAACTGCTGGCCAGTTTTTTTAAACAATATTAAATTAATGCGATATGGAAATCAAGTTCTGGGGTGACTCAGGTCCATCTATTATCAATCATTATTCTAAAAACACATACATTTAAAGCATCAATGATCTGTGAAAAATAGGCTCAAACATGAGATAATATTGGTAAAGTCATTCAAGTAATTGAAATGGTGTAAATTATTTGTCTGTAGTATGGGACTGTGAGGTGGCTGCCATCCTTCTGCTTCTTCACCTGTTGCCGCCAACATCCAAGGGCAAGAAGTCATGAGTCAAGATTAGTGCAAAGGATGCTGCTGGCCGCCTGGTGAAGTTCTTAAGGGTATGCTCTTCGAAACGTTTTTAATGTATATTTCCATTTAGAAAACAACAGATGTTTGATTGTAAAGATCTGATAGTAATTTTGAAGTGGCTTGACATGTTGCAGATTTTTTTTAAATGTTCAGACCGGGTTGGTGTTACAACACGGGAGCAGCTTTTGTCCTAATTTGAAAGTAATTGTGAAAGGAAAAAATAATGATGCTCTTCCAGTCATTTGAAGATGTTATCCTAATTATACTCCAAATTCCAAGTTCTATTCCTTGTGATTCATTCGTCTATCTCTTTCTCTCAGGTCGGGAAAAGCATTGAGACCTTCCTCAAGGACACTGGCACTGCTCAGCCGTTTCTCCTGTGTGTTGGAGAAAGAAACGACAGCATCCAACATTTCTACATCGCCATGGACCAAAAGGCCATTCCCTGTAAGACGCAGACTGGAGGTGCTGCCTTTGACGAGCTCTTCAAGGCACATTTAGCTTCTGCTGTGTCTTATGATGAAGCACTATGCAGCTTCTACACATTCATCCAGACAACCGTGTATGGCATTGATGTTGGAAGTGTGAAGGAGAGTCCTCGAGTCAAGGAAATTTGAGCAAGACTTCTTCACAGTTCAGTTTGAAAGGCAGTCCTTTCTGACTTGAACTAATGTTCACATGTTACATTTGCAAGGTACACCACATAAACTGTTCAGTGTTATTTAGACATTTGAAGTTTCAGCATGGTTTGTACCCAGGAAGGTCTTTGCATTTGCAATGTGGAGAGCTTGGATGTTCATTTGTGTTTTGCACATACTCTGGTTACAAGCGGCACCTATCTCGAGCACATGAACACAGTGTTGATCCAGATGTCGCCAGCCATGTTGAGTTTGAACCTGGAGCTTCTGTTGGAGCTTCTGTTTCACAGCCAGTTAATGTGGATTCTCCTCTGACGGTCACTACACATATCCCGATGGAGAAAAGGAAATTACTAGACATGTGCAGCTCAGTTATTGCTCAAGTACAAGCATCAGGAGTTCCTGAAAGTACTGTGCAATGTTTAGTTGGTTCGATGGAGGAACTGGTTAAGGACATCCATGCCCATGCAAAAGAAGCTGTTGTTGAATGTTTGTCATCTGAAGCATCTAAAGAAACCCTAGAAAAAGTTGAGAATTGTTTTGATCAGCTTGGGAATCCTTTTTCATGTCTTAACACAGAATCTAAACGGATGAAGCATTTTGAGGAGAAATGGAAAATAGTTCAACCTGTCGAGTATATTCTTGGTGTGCGTTTTGATACACGCAGAGATAAAACAACTATACAGGCAAGTTCCAGTCAATGATAAGTTCATGTATGTACCCATCATGGGGTCTCTTTCATCTATGTTTAAGAACACGGAACTTTGTAACAGTTTTCAAAGAGCTAAACAACACCAGGAGGGCCTTTACAGAGATGTAAACGATGGTGCGTACTTCAGGAACCACTGTTTATTCTCACAACAACAAAATGCTATGCAGATACAGCTCTACTATGATGATTTTGAGACCGCTAATCCATTAGGTTCAAAAAAAGGGTGTGCACAAACTTGGCTGTGTTTATTTTATTTTGAGAAATTTCCCTCTAAAGCTTAATTCTGTGTTGATGAACATTCAGCTTGTATCTCTCTTTCACTCAGAAGACTTAAAGAAATATGGGTTTGACGCTATTCTAAAGCCACTTCTCGACGATTTAAAGATTTTAGAAGTTGAAGGAATGCAGGTGCCTTTTTCAACCACACCTGTGAAAGGTTCAGTGTTTCAGGTTACAGGTGACAACTTGGCTATACATGGCCTTTTCGGTTTTGTTGAATCATTTAGTGCAAAGTACTGTTGTCGTTTTTGTTTAACTGAAAAGGGAGAGATGCAATCAGTTTTCAGTGAAGATCATCCAGGTTTAACTTTATGTTCTAAAGCCCTTCATTCAGAACACTGTGCTGCCATTCAACAACATCCTGCTTTGGCCTCAACATTTGGTGTTAAAAAAACCTGTCCACTCAATTCCCTACGGCTGTTCCATACTTCAGACAACTACGCAGTAGATATAATGCATGATTTACTGGAAGGAGTGGTGCAGTATGAGTTGAAGCTTGTGTTTCAGTACCTGATAAGGAACTTTATATCCAGAAGTTCATTGTCAGAGAATCACGAGCTTCAATTATGGATTTACACAGAGCCAGGCCAAGTGGGCTGAAACTGGATGATGATAGCAACAATATTGGCCTTAATGCTGTTCAGTCCTGGTGTCTTTTGCGCAATACTCCATTGATGTTTGGAGATTTAGTTAGCAGGAATGATAGCTGCTGGAACTTGCTGCTCCTCTTAGTACAGATTGTGAACATTGTCTTTTCACCAATTGTAACCCATGGTATGACCTGCTATCTGAAACATCTTACTTTTGATCATCATACACTTTTTAAATCTCTGTTTCCAGAACGAAATTTGATTCCCAAGCACCACCATATGATACATTACCCAAGCTGTATTAGGAAGATTGGGCCACTAATACACATGTGGTGCATGAGGTTTGAAGGCAAGCACACATGTTTCAAAACGTCTGTAAAGAACTTTAAAAATATCACAAAGACACTGGCAAAGAGACATCAGAATCAGTTGGCTTTTCATTTTGAGAACTTTTATTTTAAAATATTCCAATTTGGCCCCATTACTGAAGTCTTGGTCAGCAGTTTGGAGGGCAGAGGTGCTGCATGAAACTTTTTATATGTCTTGTATTGTTCCCACAACTTCCTGGGTCAAAAGCTATGGCACAGAGTACCAGCGTGGGATGTATGTATGTTCTGGTGTTGAAAATGAGATGCCTTTGAGATGCCTTTGAGATATCACACACACACACACACTGACATCATTACCAAAAACAAAAACAACGCACGTGCCTTGTTTGCTACCGTCGACAGACTAACTAACCCCCCAGTGTCAGTAGCCTCTGAATTTCTATCCACTAAGGCGTGCAATAATTTTGCCTCCTTTTTCACTGACAAAATTCAGAAAATAAGACAAGCAGTCAGTGCCTCTGCATCAGGAAGAGCAAATGTGTTGTCTCTGTGTCCACTTAACATCAATTCAAACACCATGACACAATTCCATCAGATTAATGATAAAAACCTAGAGGACATTATTCAACTTCTGAAATCCTCCTCCTGCTGCCTTGATATTATTCCATTTTTAAAGATGTTTTTCGTTGCATGGCCTCAGATCTACTTCATATAGTAAACAAATCTCTTCACTCAGGTATTTTTCCACAGGCCCTGAAAACTGCAGTCATTAAACCGCTCTTAAAAAAGAATAATCTAGATGCTTCAGTAATGAACAATTACAGGCCCATATCAAACCTGCCATTTCTAGGTAAAATCATTGAAAAAGTTGTTTTTCAACAACTGAGTAATTTTTTGCATTTAAATGACTGTTTCGATGTGTTCCAGTCAGGCTTTCGTCCAAACCACAGTACTGAGACTGCTCTTGTAAAGGTCTTTAATGACATCCACTTAAACACAGACAGTGGCAGAACTTCAGTGTTAGTATTATTAGATCTCAGTGCTGCGTTTGACACTGTTGACCACAGCATATTACTAGACCGACTGGAAAACTGGGTGGGACTTTTGGAAACAGTCCTAAATTGGTTTGAATCCTACTTAAAGGACAGAAACAACTTTGTTTCTATTGGTAAATACACATCTGAGTTGACAAATATGACATGTGGGGTTCCTCAAGGCTCCATCTTGGGGCCTCTTCTCTTTAACATCTACATGCTACCACTGGCTCAGATAATGAAAAACAACAAAATAAGTTACCATAGCTATGCAGATGACACACAAATTTACGTAACAGTTTCAACAGGAGACTATGCTCCAATTCAAACACTGAGTAAGTGCATTGAACAAATCAATGACTGGATGTGTCAGAACTTTCTCCAATTAAACAAAGATAAAACTGAGGTAATGGTTTTTGGAGCCAAGGCAGAACGTATAAAAGTTAGCGCTGAGCTTCAGTCTGCAATGTTCAAAACAACAGATAAAGCCAGAAATCTAGGTGTAGTCATGGACTCTGACCTGAGTTTCAACAGCCACATTAAAACAGTTACTAAATCAGCCTACTATCACCTAAAGAACATATCTAGGATTAAAAGACTAATGTCGCAGCAGGATTTGGAAAAACTTCCATGCTTTTATCTTCAGTAGACTCGACTACTGCAATGGTGTCTTCACAGGTCTCACTAAAAAGTCTATTCGGAAGCTGCAGCTGATTCAGAACGCTGCTGCTCGAGTCCTCACTAACACTAAGAAAGTGGATCACATCACTCCTGTTCTGAAGTCTTTACACTGGCTTCCTGTGTGTCAAAGAATATATTTCAAAATACTGCTGCTGGTTTATAAAGCTTTGAATGGTTTAGGCCCAAAATACATTTCTGATCTACTGCTAAATTATGAACCATCTAGATCTCTCAGGTCTTCAGGGACTGGTCAGCTTTCTGTCCCCAGAGTCAGAACTAAATATGGAGAAGCAGCGTTCAGTTATTATGCTCCATCTGGAACAAACTCCCAGAAACCTGCAGGTCCGCTGCAACTCTGACTACTTTTAAATCCAGGCTGAAAACTTTTCTTTTTGTCGCTGCTTTTAATTGAACTATTCATATCTTAGACTGCACTGTAACTTTTATCCATGTATTTTTTCTTTTAATGTTTATCCATGTATTTCTTCTTTTAATGTTTATTTTATTAGCTTTTCTTTTTAATGACTGATTTTAAATACCATTTTCTTAATGTCTTTCATTTGCACTTTGAATTGCCTTGTGTTGAAAAGTGTTCTATAAATAAACTTGCCTTGCCTTGCCTTGCCTTTGTTCAACAGGATTGTCAGTGTGATTGTTAAAGAGGGCAATGCTTATCTTCTAACTTATAAAGTCTCAACAAGATATTTTGATGATCACTTAAATGCATTTAGTATCGAGGAGAAAAGCGATGTATTCACACTGATCTGTGTAGATGACCTGCCATACAACAGACCATATGATAGGCAATTTTCAAATGACACTGATGCTCAAATGTTTATTGTCCCATACTGTAATTTTGTGTCACTCCATGCTGAACTGTTGTAGTTTATGAATGTAATTGTGGTGTACTTGCCTTGTAATACCAACTATTTTGTTAAATGTGTTGTCTTGTATTTTTTGTAAATTGGGTTATGGGGTTTTGGCTGGGAGGGATTGGATCTTCATAACATTCTACACTCTCAAGTGTTAATTTTTGTAACACCCAATAGTGTTACTAAATTGAGATCCAGTGTATTCTGGTAGTGTTGATTCTTTAACACTGACACTAGTGTAGAGTAATATTAACACTACTGCGTGTTGGCCAGTGTTGATTTTCAACTCGTTTCAGTGTTCCATTAACTACAGGTGAGTGTTAAAATATTAACACTTTCGAAAGTGTTCATTTTACACTGACAAGAGTGGACGCATATACACACTTTTCTGGTCTTAAATTCAACACTCTCAGTGTTAAATGAACACTGGCATTTTTGCTGTGTAGTCGATGGCACAATTGGAGAAGCATCACAGGGATTAATAATAGAGTTGAGGACATTAAAAATAACCTGCGGTTTATGGCTGTTTTTGGAGATTAACAGAGGAATGTGCTCTGTTTTGGCTGCTTTGACTGCCGTCTGGTAGTCGGAAAGGCAAGCACGAAGGATTTCTAGGGAGACATGGAGTTTATCCTTTTTCAATTTTCTCTCTGCACGCCTGCAGGTGCGTCAGAGAGCATGAGTATAGTCATTGAGCCACGACTTTGAGAGAACTTTGGTGCGTCTAAGCATAAAAGGAGCAACATAATCCAGTATTAGTGTACATGTCGAGTCAAACATGGCGATAAGCTCATCAGCACTAAGAGCACAGTTCACCTCTAATTTACAGATCAAAACTGTGAGGCAGTCAAGGGGTTAATTGAACGCACGTGATTCGACTCCTGCGGAAGGGATCAAGGTTGTAAACAGAACTGGTCTCCATGTTTCTTCTACAACAACATGTGTCCCCTCTTCTTCATGTCTCTTCTACAACAACATGTGTCCCCTCTTCTTCATGTCTCTTCTACATCAACATGTGTCTCCTCTTCTCCATGTTTCTTCTACATCAACATGTGTCCCCTCTTCTTCATGTCTCTTCTACATCAACATGTGTCCCCTCTTCTTCATGTTTCTTCTACAATAACATGTGTCCCCTCTTCTTCATGTCTCTTCTACATCAACATGTGTCCCCTCTTCTTCATGTCTCTTCTACATCAACATGTGTCGTCTCTTCTCCATGTCTCTTCTTCATCAACATGTGTCCCCTCTTCTCCATGTCTCTTCTACATCAACATGTGTCGTCTCTTCTCCATGTCTCTTCTTCATCAACATGTGTCCCCTCTTCTCCATGTCTCTTCTACATCAACATGTGTCCCCTCTTCTTCATGTCTCTTCTACATCAACATGTGTCCCCTCTTCTTCGTGTCTCTTCTACATCAACATGTGTCCCCTCTTCTTCATCAACATGTGTCCCCTCTTCTTCGTGTCTCTTCTACATCAACATGTGTCCCCTCTTCTTCATGTCTCTTCTACATCAACATGTGTCCCCTCTTCTTCTGTTTGGTGTTTCAGCCAATCAGAGACAGGCTCTGGATATATCTGAGACCTGTAATATATTGATGAAAAACAGTACAATAGGAGACCTTTGAATACGAGCATCTGTACTTCTACTCGAGTAAAGGAAGTGTTTACTTTGAACTTTTGGACAGACACTATAATTTAAAGTTTTTTACTATGTTCAATCTGAATTTTCTTTAAAATAAAAAACATCTATATTGATTCTGACTTTTCTACATCCAACTCACAGGTTTATCATTAGTTTACGAAAAATTATTATTAATGTAACCCTTTTAGAAGGGAAGATATGGTCATTTGATCTGGGAATGTCACTTTCGAGCCTGAAACCTGAAAAACAGGCAGAGCTAAACAGGTTAAGGGACTCCAGATGGCTATAAAAAAGTACTCAAAATGACCCCAAAGAGACAGAAAGGACCCACTTGAGTATGTGTATTTCTACTTAAGTAAAGGATGTGTACTTTTGCCATCTCTGCAATTGTTACATTTATTTATTTATTTCCCTTTTTTCAGAAGGATCATCTAAGTTACTCTATAAAACAGATGGTAGTTATGTGTACTTTTAACTTTAAGTATATGTCAAAGCCCAAACTTCTTTACTTTGACTTGAGTAAAGAAGTTTAGTCAGTACTACTCGGGCAGATAGCCCGGGGGCAAAGCAGAAGTCGAGAAGGGGGACTCGGGCAGATGGCCCGGGGGCAAGGTAGAGGCCAAGTAGGGGGTCTTGTGCAGACGGCCCGGGGGGACAGCAACAGAGCAGGGAAGTCCGCGGCGGGGAAACTCAGGGGGCCGAAGACAGGGGTGAAGGCCTCGTAGGGGTAAATTAGGGGGCCGGACGCGAGGGAGAAGGCAGCTGCTGGGAAAGTCAGGGGGCCGGGCTCGAGGGCAAAGGTATCGGCTGGGAAAGTCAGGGGGCCGGGCTCGAGGGTGAAGGCCACGGCTGGGGAACTCAGGGGGCCAGGCTCGAGGGCGAAGGCCGCGGCAGGGGAACTCAGGGGGCCGGGCTCGAGGGCGCAGGCCGCGGCTGGGGTACTCATGGGGCCGGACTCGAGGGACAAAATTAACATGGGATCACGGTCATTGTACGTACTTTGTCTCACTGGAATATTAACGGTCAGATTAAATACAACATCGACCCAATTTCTCCGGTCAATGACGGGAGAATTTTGAAAGTGACAAAATACTGTTTCACACATTTAAAAACACTTAAACAATTAAACAATGTTTACCCAGGATTCAGGCACCTTCCCTGGCTTGTAACATGTGGTGATGCGCCCTGGAGGTATCAGACTATTTAAAACATGTATACCCAGGATTCAATCACTTTTCCTGGCTTGTAAAGTGCTGTGAAGCAGCCTGTTCTCTGGGTGCAGTCTGGGTGCAAGAGCCATGTGCTGCAAGGAGATCTCTGGGTGTGCTCTGTGGCTCTCACAGCCTGCTTCTCTCTGGCTGCTCTCTCCCTGTATTCACAGCACTGTTCCCCAGCTTTCAAACACTTATTGCTGGGTATGAAAGCCTTGTGCATCACCCTGGATCTCTGCCTGTGTGCCTTAGAGTGTGAGACCCTGCTAACAGCAGTGAACCTGCTGCCAGCATTACAAACATATTAATCAGGCGTTTTAACACTTTTTTCCATGAAAATGATTTGTATTCACTATCATGGGGCTATATAAATCAAATTCCGCGTAATTAGGAGCATAATTGTACCTTTTACTATTTAAATGTATTTGTATTATATATTTTTGGGCTATTAAAGTGACATTTCTTTGTGACTTTGTCAGTTTATGGAGCTTAGCCCACAATTCCCGGAGGTTCCAAGCCGAATTTGGGAGCTCATAGGCGGCCTGCCATGAGCCCCCACCCGTGGAAAGCCGAAAAAAGTAATGAAAACGGTCAGATTCCTGTCCATTTCATGTACATTTCATGAGTCAAATGTGGATGAAATGGACAGATTCCTGTACATGTTCCCCAGGTTTCACACACTCATTCCTGGGTAAGAAAGCCATGTGCATCACCCTGGAGCTCTGCCTGGGACCATGCTTACAGCAGTGACTCTGCTGCCCTTATGTTCTTGTACATTTCATGAGTCAAATGTGGATGAAATGGACAGATTCCTGTACATTTCATGTACATTTCATGAGTCAAAAACAGCTTTCTGCCCTGGAAATGATTTCTAACCATTATTACCATTATGGAGTGGCTGCAGGAACACTTTACCCAGCTTTCACACACTTCTTCCTGGGTAAGAAAGCCATGTGCATCGCCCTGGAGCTCTGCCTGGGACCCTGCTTACAGCAGTGACTCTGCTGCCCTTATGTTCTTGTACATTTCATGAGTCAAATGTGGATGAAATGGACAGATTCCTGTACATTTCATGAGTCAAACGTGGATGAAATGGACAGATTCCTGTACATGTTCCCCAGGTTTCACACACGCATTCCTGGGTAAGAAAGCCATGTGCATCACCCTGGATCTCTGGGTGCCTTTGAGTGTGGGACCCTGCTTACAGTCCGTCGTTTGGGGCTCTCCCGAGAGTGGAAGTCCATTGCCTCTAAATAGAGGTAAAATTAGGTCTGTCACTTTGGGTAATCGCACCACTGTCAGACGTCTCCCGAGCCTTGAGGAACCCCACATGTCATATTTGTCAACTCAGATGTGTATTTACCTATAGAAATTAGCACTTTGGGATCTGAGATCAGATATGAAGTGCTTTATGAATTGAATCCATTATTATTATTATTATTAGAAACAAAGTTGTGTCTGTCCTTTAAGTAGGATTCAAACCAATTTAGAACTGTTTCCGAAAGTCCCACCCGGTAGTGAGACCCCTCTCAAGACTGTCATGTGGTCCCCAGAAGCCTCCGGTAGTGAGACCCCTGTATGCCAGAAGACCCGTGCGTCTGTCTACAATAAGCTGAAAGCTAATCTGGCTAAGGACTGGCGCTCTCCCCCAAAATCACTGGTCCACTGGGAAGGGATGGGGGAATACCATGCATGAAATCACGTTGCCTAAAAGCATGGAGACGTACATTCAGACATACAGGGATCATTGTGAGGGTGTCGCTCCGGATAAACTTACTCATATTCATGGCCCATGGTGTTAACCGGCTGTCAGACCGGCTGTTCCTAAAAGACATGAAGACGCTCCGTGGCTGGAGCAAGTATATTTCAAAGTCGGGCCGGGCAGTCACAACATCGCTGTTGTTCCGGCAGAATGTGAACCATTTCCTGAGATACTTGTTTGAGTCAAATCTCCGGGGGTGCAGGCTCACCCAGTCTGATATGACCCACATCATCAGAGAGGTGACAGCCAACTTGAACGACTTGAAAAAGTCTTTCACTGTCCACCAGTTTAAGGTGAAGAGGAACAAGCTGGATCGTCTGCCGAGCCAGGCGGAGCTTCTCGTGGCCATGGCGGCCGCTGAGAAGCGCATCCCTGATCTCCTTGACCTGATGGCTAGCAATCCGACCTCAATCACCCAGTACCTGCTATATGGCTATCTAACCCTCCATTGGAGCCTCCTGTATGGCCACCGTTATTACATTACATTGCATTTAGCAGACGCTTTTGTCCAAAGCGACTTATAATAAGTACATACGACCAGGAAGACACAGCCCAGAAGAAAAACAGAATCATATAAGTACAACAGGTTTCATAGAGCCAAACATTTCAAGTGCTACTCAGCTGGCTATAGATAGGCCAGTCCTATGTTAGTATATAAGTGCTTTGTCAGCTGGCTATAGATAAGCCAGTCCTATGTTAGTATATAAGTGCTTTGATAGTAATTCTATCGCTCGAAGTGGAATCTAAAGAGATGAGTTTTCAGTCTGCGCCGGAAGATGTGCAGGCTTTCTGCCGTCCTGATGTCAATGGGGAGCTCATTCCACCATCTTGGAGCCAGGATAGCAAACCCACGTGTTTTTGCTGATGGGAACACCGTCCGGCTGTGTAAGCAAACATGACCAACACTGAGGTGTTAGAGGCGGACATAAGGGGCACGGCTGAGGGCTACATCATCCATGTGCAGGATCACAAGACTGCCAAGACATTTGGCGAAGCACAGCTGGTGCTTAAAGTAAAGGAGTTTAGCTGGGTCATGAGGCGGATGGGGATAAAAGAGGGCTTGTCGGGTCCACAGAATGAATTCTTCCTTTTCACAACAGGGACGTATAACTCCAAAAACCTGAACGCTCACTTGAAGAGGGCTTGGGCTGATGCTGGGCTAGAAACAGCCGTCACCTTTGTCAGCACCTTTCAACACAAGGCAATTCAAGGTGCTTTACAAAAATGAAAGACTTTCAGACAAAGGCATTTTAAAAACAGTCATTAAAAAGAAAAGATAATAAAAGAAAAATTGAAAGAATAAATACATGAGTAAACCTGTACATGAATAAAAAGTACATGAATAACAATTTACAGTGCAGTTTAAGATATGAATAGTTCACAGAGAAGTTTCATTTTACTAATGCCTTTCTTTAAGATTTCTCCGAACATGAGCTGTGTACGCTTGCATGGCACATACGTCCCGAGCAGCATACACAGAGAAAACCAGCCAGGACAAAGTCCCCAGACACTGATTCCCTGGGGTTACTAGCCCCAAATGTTCATTAACCAAAAACGAAACACAACGGCTCAGTTTCAATTAAAAGCAGCGGCAAAATGATAAGTCTTAAACCTAAAGATTCAAACTCAGGACAAGAACAGCTGATATGTTTACTTCAACAAACAATAAACACTAAAGATTCAAACTTAGAACAACAACAAAAACAGCAGATATATTTACTTCAACAAACAATAAACCCTAAAGATTCAAACTCAGGACAACAACAAGAACAGCTGATATATTTATTGAGAATTTTTAAGAGGTTACTCCAGATCAGATGTCACTTACAGGAATTATGTTGGTTGGCATGGCTAGAAAGGACTCCACCTTTTCATTTTAAATTATTCAGTCAAACAAACAAGGGTGTTTTAATTAAGAGCGCACTGATGACTTCTGGCACGAAAACATTAATGTGATGCCAAGTCAATTAAAAACACGGATCTTCTTCATGTCTTCAGTTCCTGTTGGACAACATTCTGCCAGAGCCATCCAAGTTTCAAATGGCTCTATTGACAGATGAATGGGTCCAGTGGCGAACAAGTTGTGTTCTTAATCAGCAGGTAAAAGCACTACAAATAAATATAATATATCATACCGTCCAGAGGCCTGTACTACGAAGCTGAATTTTCCTAACCTGGATATGTTTGAGTTAGACGGTTGACATACGCGCTCTCGCTAAGCGGTCCTACGACGCTGGTTATCAAGTGGATCGCTCAAGCCAGCCGTGTCCTATCTAGTTAGGTGCGCGTTCACATGAAAGGAGTGGTATTTGGAGCATTCAACCAATCACAGACATGGAGAAGCATACTGACAGCGCAGCGTCATACTTCCTGAATGAAAAGTGAACTTTAATATTAGTCAAATATGAAGAAGTTAAACTTTAAACATCCATGACTTAAACACTTGATCCAGGATCAAAGCCACAGAGCTGTACCTGCAAGGTGAATACAGCTGGTAACAGAACAAGTGAACACAGCTGGTACCAGAACAAGTGTTTGAATGCGTACATTAACAAGTTTATGATATCATTGCCCCGTCTAAAACACGATCTGACTTTAGTTACATTTGTCTCGAGTGTTTCCTCAACTTAATGTGTTGCTTAAAATAATACTTCTGCATACAGTATGTGACACTGTGAGTGTTGCACGGCCAGATACAAGAAGATCTCAAGAAGCGGACTCAGATAAGGAAATATATGCTACATTATGATGTGATATGATGTGATATGAATGATAATGGGACACATCGACGTCTGCACTCAGTGTACTGATGTTGTGGCAGATATTTAAGTAAGCTTTCTTAACGCTAATGTTATAATAGTCAGATTGCTCTGAAGATGGAGGTGATATTCTATTCATGTTCATGTTCACACAGTCAGTGATTTTTGCCGGCCGTCTTTCCTGCAGCGGCAGCTTTTCTGTATTTCCTTTCTCCTGTAATATGACTTGATCGCTTTAAACTCCGCACACTGAGCTCTGATTGGTCAGCAGGCGGTACTTTCACTGAGTTGAGCTCTTAGCCTGCAACCTAACCTGCTCCGGAGCAGGTTAGCCACACAGCATAAGTTAACATGGAGATCTAGCCCGCTAAAAAGAGAACCAGCGTCGTAGGCCCGGAAAGCCGGAGCTTTCCCTGAAGTTAGCCGGCTAAGCGAAAATCCAGCTTCGTAGTATAGGCCTCTGGCCTCCCCAAAATCAACATGTTCCACTGTTGTGTAGATGAAAAGCAGTCCTTGTTATTATGTATATATGATAACAAGTTATTATGTATATAACAATATGATTTGGGGAGGCCAGGACTATATGATATGTTATATTTATTTGTAGTGCTTTTATCCAGCTTAAATTTTATTCATAACTAATGTGCTTTTCATAGTTTATTTCAGGTTTTTCACACACACACTAACAAACACACACACACACACACACACACACACACACACACACACACACACACACACACACACACACACACACACACACACACAGACACTTTGTCACAGACACTCACAAAACACACACTCACACACACTCTCAAACACACACACACTCTCACACACTCACAGATGCACACTGACAAACACACACAAACTCTCACACACACAAACACACAATAACAGACACACACACACTTTCTCACAGACACTCACACTCACAAATACACACACTCAACACACACACACACACTCTCACACACACACACACTGACAAACACACACAAACTCTCACACACACAAACACACAATAACAGACACACACACACACTTTCTCATAGACACACACACACACTCTCTCACACCCATAGACAGACAGACACAAGCGCACACACTCTCACTTACACACACTCTCACAAACACACACGCACACACAAACTCACAGACGCCCAAACACACGACGATATTAAAAGGTTGAGTTTGATACCTGTGTTTTAGAGATTTGGTAGAAACCTGTTTACGAGAGCCATATAGCAAAGTATTTGCTCTGGGCGTTCTGAAATTTTAATTACACGTATAACCAGACTGAGATGTTTAGTTAGTTAGGGGCTGGAAGAGCAGAAACAGTATAAAAACAGACAGAGAGAGACACAGCGCCACATCAGAGCTGCACCTGCAGGACCAGGACTTCCAGGACCAGGACCTCAAGTGAAGCATCAGCTGCCCCAGACCTCCAGAACCTCCAGACGGTGAGTCTCCACTTCTTTCTCCTCACGGTCCTGCAGCTCCGTCAGGAAGCCTCCTGTGACTCGATGCAGGGACCAGTCCCCTCAGGAACACAGAGAATCCTGAACAGAGGTCCGTGTGAATGCTGAATGCTGAGCTTTCTGAGTAACGTACGAGGAGCAGTTAGCAGCTGAAGTCTTAACAGTTTCTCCATTGACTTCTGTAGTGAAATGTGGATGAATTATGGTGAATATTATTCATAGCTTTCCTAACTGAGATTAACGTTTTGATGTTTGAACCGAGTTTGTGGGTTGAAGATGTGGAAGTAGTTAAGGTACAGAAAAGTGCACAGAAGACTAATAGAGGTAAAGACGTTTTGCTGGAGAAGAACGTACATTGTAAAACTTAATGAGTTGTGGTAACTTTAAAAAAAATACGCAAACTCATTGCCTCACAATAACTAAGTTAAGTTAGTATGGTGAGTAGGAACAACTTGTTTATTAAGTACAACTAACACAACATGTTTAAGTTGTAAAAAAACATTCATTGTATTAACTTAAAGGTCACCTATCATGCTTTCATACATACATATGTGTCCCCGGTGTGTCAGGAGACTCACAAAGGGGCGTGGCCAGCAGCAGCTTGGGCACGTTTGAAGCTACTGATCCAGAATCAGCTCTTTAGTGGCAGGCCTGTAATAGAGGGGCACGAGGCTGCAATGATCTGTTTGGGCTTTGGAGCAAAGCACTTCAGAGACATGTTTTTGATATCTCTGAAAGCTATAATATATGCCTAAGAATAGTATAACAGGAGACCTTTAACATATACCAAACAGTTGGCTCTATTGCTAGGTTCATTTCAATAAATGAACAACATGCACTTTAAACATTTCATGCAGGAGTAAGACAATGATTGAAGTGCTTCCATATGAGTATTGTGAATACATGATTAAAGGGGTTAGCCTGTCTAAAACATGATGTCACTCATCACTTGTGTATTGTTATATTTTATAAATCTAAAAGTGTTCATTTATCTGAAGCACTTTGAGAGCATTATCAATAGGATATAAATGTTGTGTGCTCTCGTAACAAGTGTGTGCATTTGTAAAGCTTTGAAAGAGAAACACACTGATTGTTTAACTATTAACGCTAACGACACAGAAAGAAAGTTACATCTACACCTCACGGTGGAATTGGCATTACTCCTGAAGTTACTCGTGCACAGTGCTGCCCCTGACAGAGTCGAGCCTTCTCTACATAACGTGAGAAAGTGTGTTCATTGGATGCCAAAGCTGAGGGAAATGATTTCCAGATATGTGTTAAAAACCACCTGTACGTCTTCTCATCTCAATGTCTCAGTGTTGCTCACAGCCTCTTTGCATTAGGGGTGGGCGGATCGATCCCAAAATATCGATACTTCTGATATTACGTTACGTTTCAAAATATCGATACTCGAGCCAATAGGATCGATACTTTTATATATTTTTTCCTCTCCTCTACTCGTCAAAAACTATGTGCAGAGTGCAGACCAAGTGCAGACCAACACAATTATGTGCTCTTTTCTTCTTTCTCCACTGCTGTCCTCCTCTCCTCGAAGCTCACGCACGCGCAGCACGCTCCCTGCCTGAACGCCGATTATCAAGCTGACTGACAGCAGCCGGCAGGGCAGCAGCAGCCAGCGTCTCGCGAGTGCGACACGGACACACACACGCGCATGATGGCTGAGAGAAAGAGGAGCGTATGGAGCTATTTCACAACTGCCAATGAAAACTTAGCGAACTGTGATGTGTGCAAGATGGCAGTTCGCTACTGTGGCCACTTTGTATTGTTATTTTTCATGTTTGCACTTTAAATTTGCAAAAGTAAAACGTTTATGTGTCTATAAAAACTGTCCTTTCTGTAATCATGAAAATGAATTCAGATTTAGTCAATGTATCATGCTTTCAGCTCAAAAATCATGTCATGCAGCTCTCCCCTATGTGAAACTACATAAGACGCTTTTCATTTGAAAAAGTATAGGTATCGGTATCGGCAATACTGGCCCTGAAATACTTGGTATCAGATCGAATCCAGATTTTGTAGTATCGCCCACCCCTACTTGGCATCAGGTAACCAGTCAGAGAGCATTTGACGGGTTTAGAGAACATTGTTTTGAATCTTCAGGAAGTGAATGAACCACTTCCTGCAGAGGACCCTTCATTGTGTACGCTTTTATTGTGTGTTATCGTGCATTAACCCGGTATTTGTGCCTCTTCCTCTGCAGAGTCATGAAGCTGCTCCTCCTGCTGGCAGGTAAGCAGCATCGCAGGCTTCACCGTGACAAACAACATGTGTTTGAAAGGCATTATGGATGCATTTCAAGGTCAAGTCCTCTGTGCATAGAGTCACTGCGAGTGTGTAATAGACCCGCACTACTCTACTGTCTTCTTTGTGCAAATAAAAAAAGATAATGCTTTGAATGATAGATTTTTAAAACATGAGTTCATCCATGAAATCAATATAAATCTGAACGGGTAGCTCTTATTCAACATGTTGATGGCTTCAGTTAATGAGGGGATTAGCCTTCAACCACTTGTATTTATGAATGGCACAGACCCCAGATACCCTGTACACATTCACCCTGAAGGAGCACATGTTTTACAGAACAAATAAGGATATCATTATTCACTCATTGCTCTGATGCGTGTCACTTCAAGTCAGAGGAGAGACTTCAGGGAGCGATGAGTGTTCAGGTTGTTCAGGTTGTTGCTGATGGATGTGTTTCTCCTGGAACTCCTGCAGTTGCTGCCAGCCAGATGGAGCTCTCTGCCTCTCAGAGAGGTAGTCTGAATGCTCCTGGTGGAAACCTCGACATCAGCGCCGTTCCAATCACTTTCTATGGAAAAACCTACACATGGATACACGTGAGTACAATGAACCCCTGACTGTGTTTCCTGTGATCATCCAGCACACACAATGACTGCTGACGACTGGTATCGTTACACATACTACACATAATAAAGGTATTATAGATATTACACATAACTCACTGTTTAATATGTTATAACTCACAGTCCTCAGAATCAGTCCCTAGTGTTTTTGTCTTGATCTTATTTATATATAGATATAAGCGGTTTGTTATCTTTCAACGTGTCAGCCTGTAAATATGGGAGCACATGAATAATGACATGTTGCTAAAGGCGGAGAATGAATTGAGTATTACACACAAAGTTTAAAGTTTGTGCTTTTTGTGCCAGCTGTTATTTTGGGTATTATAAAAGTTTCCCCTCATATTATTCAATATCAGACGCTCTGAGACAGGCTTGGTCCCATAATGCATCACTGTGAGTCTGGTCCTGAGCTGGAAAGTGAGCGTAACATTTCCCTCTGGGGTCTATGGGGTCAGGCACTGATCAGATCAGTTCAATGGAGTGTGGACAGATCATTACGAGAGCCAACAGGAAGTGGTTTGGAGCAGCTGGGCGCGTCTCTTTGATTCCTCATGTGTCTCTGTATGAAAGGACACATCAAGACTTGTTGGACAGTGGCTTGTAGAAAGGTTTTTTCCAAAGTGAGAGAAATGTTTTGATCTCATCATTGATCCTATCTTTTTTCTCCGTAGCTAAAAGCACACCTTGCAGCTCAAACATTTGAGGCAACACATTGTCACTCCCAACTCGTGTTGACGTTATGTCAGGGTCCCTGTCGTCACTTTCCAAGGCAAGGGGGGGTCCTTTAGCGTTGAGTTTCAACAATCAGGGAGTCCCATTGACTTGCATAGAGCTCCCTGAACGTTGGTATTAGAGGAGTTGGGATCGCGGCTAAATGCTCTCCGCAGATCCATTCTCACAGCGTTTATCAACCTTTTTCTAACTCAATATCAAGCCACACTTGATGTGTTTACTTCTTTATTTTAACTGTATAATGTCGGACTTTTGTTGCTGTCAGTTAGGGGGAGAGTATGGGCTCAGAAAACTGAAATCTGTGTGTTCATTTATTTGTTTGATTGTATAATGTCAGACTTTTGGAGTCTGTCTGGACCGAGGGTCGGAGCAGCTCATTCAAACACAGGAAGCTGTATTTTCAAAATAAGAGTTCATTTTAAAATTATGTTTGATAATATTTTTTTTTATTGACTAGACCACTGGGTCATGTTAAGACCATCTTTTCTGTCGGTTTGGTGTTACAAATATCAAAACAATATATGTGTGGATAACAAAATACATCTGTCATAAACTAAACTGGAAACAGCAGTATATTGTATTGTGTTAACACTGTAAACTTGACAGTTTTTTAACCGCCTAGTGGTTAAAGCACGTTATTGAATTTTTTTGTTCATATGTTATATTTGATGAAAACATAAAAATATTAAGAGCACATACTTTCAGAGGAGGAAAGTAGAAGGTCAATGATAGAAATATAGAATATAAAATATCAAGAAGATACTGTAAGTGATCTCTACAATAAAACAGTTTAGTGCCGGATGTACAAAGATATTAATAGGAGGATGTGCAAAACAGACAAACTAATTAGGCTTTATTCAAACATTAAAGAATAATTTAGGTTAAGGTCTTCTTTTGAATTAGAAGAAAGAGTTGGGGGTATCTACAGATTACATTACATTATATTACATTACATTGCATTTAGCTGACGCTTTTATCCAAAGCGACTTACAATAATTGCGTTTGACCAACAAAATACAAACTTGAAGAAAACAGAATCATATAAGTACATCAGGTTTCATAGAGCTAAAACATTTCAAGTGCTACTCAACTGGCTTTAGATAAGCCAGCCCTTGATTAGCCTGTTAAGCCCGAGAGACCCCGGTGCCCTCCTGCAACATCTTGTATAATAAACTATGAATGTTTTATATCCATGTAACGGGAAGAAACTCATCTAACTGATCATTTGAATATTTTCTTAAAAAAAAAAACACAATGCTAACGCTGAGCCTCTGAATTGGCAACGAGCGAAAAATGCTAACAGATTACTGCACTGAAATTCACACACAAAACCTTATTATTTATCTTTGCTGCACATCCAACCCATCGTTTCACATCGTGAGGTGACACAGAATCGAGGGGTACCCTCATTGTCACTCAACGATACGAACTCGGGGAGATAATAACAAGAACACACATCAACACATATGGCACTAGGTAGCTATAAACGCTAACATGGCTCACCTGTGTTGTAGTCTGGTCAAAAGTGGTCTTCAATGGCATTAAAACGATAAAAAACGCTGCTGAAGTTAATCCATAGGTTAATCCAATGTGTCTGTGTCACTTTGAATGATTTCTGATAATCCATAAGCAATAAACCTGGTTTTCAGATGTCAGACCTAGAGACAGCTTCACTCTGGTGCAAACCTGTGTACGCGAAGCCCCCACCTTTTTGTTTTACCATGTGTGTGAGTGGGGAGATTCCCCTTCGATTCTATTGGCTCTAATGGTCAGAAAGAGATGTCAATCACCAAAATCGACCAATGGGGTCCAGAGAAACGGTAAAACCCCCATTTCCACCCAAATCACCTCAGAGGTGGAGTTTTTTTTTGCTAAACCTCTCTAAAAAGGTCAAATGTCACTTGTTTTGCATAAATCTTGATACAGGGTACTTATATGTTGTACTTTGGATACCTAAAGCTTTTAGTCTACCTTACCATCATCCAAGGGTAAACAAAAATGTTGGACGGACACTATAATTTACAGTTTTTTACCATGTTCAATCTGAATTTTCTTTAAAATAAAAAACATCTATATTGATTCTGACTTTTCTACATCCAACTCACAGGTTTATCATTACTTTGAGAAAAAAGATTATTAATGTAACACTTTTACAAGGGTCATTTGTTCTGGGAATGTGGGTTTTCTCTGGAAGTTTTTCCTTGTACGATGTGAGGGTCTAAGGATAGAGGGTGTCGTTTTTCTCATACTGATATTCTGAACAATCTGTGATGCTGTATTTGCTGTAAAGTGTCTCTACTGTAGGCTATTTTTATTTTATGTACAGCACTATGGCTCGATCAAAAATAATTTATAAATGTGCTATATAAATAAAACTTGATTTGATTTTGATTTGAATGTCATTTTCGAGCCTGAAACCTGAAAAACAGGCTCAGGGCTCAACTGGTTAGTATATAAGTGCTTTTTTTACTAATTATATTGCTCGAAGTGGAGTCGAAAGAGATGAGTTTTCAGTCTCCCCCGCAGGATGTGCAAGCTATCTGCTGTCCTGATTTCAATGGGGAGCTCATTCCACTATTTTGGAGCCAGGATAGCAAACCCATGTGTTTTTGCTGATGGGAACTTGGGTCCCCCTTGCAGTGCGGGTGCAGCGAGCCGTTTGGCTGATGCAGAGTGGAGTGCACATGCTGGGGTGTACAGTTTAACCATGTCCTGGATGTAGGAAGGGCCAGATCCATTCACAGCATGGTACGCAAGTACCAGTGTCTTGAAGTGGATTCTAGCAGTTACCGGAAGCCAGTGGAGGGAGCGGAGGAGCGGCGTGGTGTGGGAACATTTAGGAAGGTTGAAGACCAGACGAGCCGCTGCATTCTGGATGAGCTGCAGAGGTCGGATGGCACATGCAGGTAGACCAGCCAGGAGGGAGTTGCAGTAGTCTAGGAGTGAGATGACGAGAGCCTGGACCAGAACCTGCGTGGCTTTCTGGGTCAGCTGGGGACGTATCCTCCTGATGTTGTAAAGAGTGTATCTGCAGCAGCGGGTTGTAGCAGCGATGTTTGCAGTGAAGGACAGTTTGTTATCGAGGATCACACCCAGATTTGTTGCAGTCTGAGTCGGGGAAACAACAGAGGTGCTGATGTTGATTGTTAGGTCAAGAGTGGGACAATTTTTTCCCGGAAGGAAAAGCAGTTCAGTCTTGTTAAGGTTGAGCTTGAGGTGGTGAGCAAACATCCACCGAGAGATGTCCGCTAGACAAGCAGAGATGCGTGCGACGACCTGGGTCTCTGAGCGGGGAAAGGACAGAATTAGTTGGGTGTCATCAGCGTAGCAGTGGTATGAAAAACCATGCGGGCTAATGACTGATCTGAGCGAGTTTGTGTACAAGGAGAAGAGGAAGGGACCGAGAACAGAGCCCTGAGGGACCCCTTTAGTTAATTGACAAGGGTCGGACTCGGACCCTCTCCAAGTGACCCTGTAGGTACGGTCTTTGAGGTATGAGGTGAGGAGGGAAAGTGCAGAGCCTGAAACTCCAAGTTCTTGGAGAGTGTGAAGGAGGATCTGATGTTTCACCGTGTCGAACGCAGCTGACAGGTCCAACATGATGATGACATAGGAGAGGGAGGCTGCTTTAGCAGTGTGCAGTTCCTCAGTGACAGCAAGGAGGGCAGTTTCTGTTGAGTGACCTGCCTTGAAACCAGACAGATAAATATTAATTATTATTAAGCCTGACAAAGTACTTAACGTCTAATATATTGCATAATTTGTTTTGGGACTTGACAATCAACTTTCCTGCTATGTTAACTATGTTGAAGCACTTACAGCATTCCAACTATATGTTATTTTACGGACGAAAAGTTTATTATTCCGCCGACTTATTTTGCCGCGCTTCCTCCCGCATTGAACATCGCAGAAACTCCGTTCAAACATTAAAACGTTCAGCTCGGTCGGGAATCGATGGCTATTACTTTTCTCATTCATAACTTTCATAATTCCAGAGATACATCCAATAATACATCAAATGTTTAACATTGAAGTCAATAGAGGAAATCTTCAGACTTCAACAAATCTTCATGCGACTTCAACTGCTAACTGTTCATTCATACTTTCACTCAGAAACCTCATTCCAACTTTAAAATGTTACACATCTTTCTAATATTATTTGTCTAAAACAATTTTTAAATCTGATTCTTAGTTTTAGAGATATTAAACATTTGTCAGACCTTGGTAAAGGTTTTTTTTCAGATTTTAACATTAACTAGAGTGCGTGATGTCACAGCTAGAGGGTAGGAAATCTTGAGATTTGCCTTCATATATGTTTTTAAAACTGCCATAATTCCCAAACCCTACATTTCTGAGACACAACTTTTGATGACAAATGTAGGAAAACATCTCGTAGCTTGAAAAATGACAAATAATTAAGCAAAACTAATTCAGCAAAATGCCTCTTGAGGACATGAAGTGACAAAAACATTCAACATTCCTCCATTAAAGCCCATTGTAATTTCAGGCTGATATTTCCTCACAACAGCAGACGAACACCTTTAGTTAAACTATCAAAAAGGCCACATTATTATTCAGAAATTACACAAAAATTACACTTCAGATACTCAACTTCCTTGATATGCTTCACGTTTTGAAATGTTACAGATATCTGTTACGGTTCTTCCACAAAACGTTCACATGTAAGAGGTTTATCTCTCATTCAGAACAAAGGAAACCTGTGATCTCTGCACACCTCGTTAGCTCAAATATAAACACCTGTGTCATGGAACACGATGATGTCATCACTCCAACTGACACGCTCAGAGCAGCAGACTTCAGAGGTTTGGTAACGAGCCAGCCATCAACGCATCTAAGCGTATTATGGGGTGTCATCAAATGCCATTGCTATGGCGACAGATCATTCGCCATCAAGATAGTTCAGAAGTTTGCAGTTTGAATATTCTGCTTTTCCAAGGCTTTTTTACTTTCTTTTCTTCTCTCATCACACATTCAAGCCCCCAGTGTTCATGTATCATTTCAATCTAACTTCTTCACTTTCTTCTTACACATTACATTTCAGCATAATAGTTTAGCGTCAGCTTTTTATACATATTATACATATGTATTATACTCTTATAAGGTGTATGTAGATAGAATAAGAATGGTGCAGAATACGACAGTTTAATGGTGGAGGTACACACACATATTGATAGATGTCTTGTAATGCGCTGTTGAGGAACCTGCGTCAAGTTTTTCATCTCTGACCTTGTCAAGTATTGAACATTCAATAAATAAAGAACACAGAATTATTAAATATAAAACACAGAATTTGTGTGATTGTACTAAATGATTTACAAATAAACACCACTGCATATTTAGAACTGTTACACATGCTGATGTAACGCAAATGTTTCCAACTTGGGATCAATAAAGTATATCTTATCTTAAGATGATCGATGGCTACTGCCATATTTGCAAAATGTGCGTCTGAACCTTGACAAGTGCATGTTTCAGGCTTATCAATGAACAACAGGAGGGGTCACAGACATAAGACCAGCTGTTAAATAAAGCTCTTCTGACCCTAGCTGGCATGTGGGTATATATATTAATGCTGCCCCAACTTCTTATCATGGGAAATACGAAAACGTCTTTTAAAACTACAATTCCCAGTAGAGACGTACCATAGAACATGTTGCAAAACACACAATAGCCAGCATGTGTAGTTCTGGGGACGGGGTGGGGAAGGGGGTGGTGGACCCATCCGAATCAAGTTTTGGACAGTCTGCCGTGGTTCCATCCCAAAGTGCTGTTTGACGCTCGGTGTAACCCTCGGCGCACACTCAAACATCCAATCACAGAGCTTGAGGACTAATCACGGGGTTTGAGCAAAGCGGAGAGAATACTTACTTCCTGGTGTAAAATTCTCTAAAAAGCAACTACTATGAGCTGCTCCGACACTCGGTCCTGACGGACTCCAACTTGTGTTTATTAATCAAACAAATAAATAAACACAAGGATAATTAAAGCTGCAAGGGTGTTGTCCGCACGTCGACGTGTGTCTAGGTGTCTCGAGGACTCGGCCGTTGGCAAACGTGGGAAGTTTCAGGCCCATCGGACAATATCTTTGAGTTACAGCAGTAACAGAAACATTGTGTTTGATGGCGAGGGATCTGTCGCCATGGCAACGGAATTTGATGACACCTCATAATATGCTTAGATGTGTTGAGGGCTGCATCTTTATCAAACCTGTGAAGTTGTTGTGCCATTTGGAGCATGTTAACTGGAGTTATGAGAAAACTGTGTTTCACGGCGACCATTTTGTTACCATAGCAACGACATTTGAAGAAATCTCAAAACTGACACATATATGTCTCGAGGGCTTGACCGTTAGCACACATGTGAAATTTGAACACTTTTTTACCATTTAAACAGGAGTTATAGCAATATCGTGCTTAACGGCGAGGGAAGCGTTGCCATGGCAACAGCTTTTGAGGAAAACTCACTATTGTCATATTGAGGTGTTGAGGGCCGGACCATTAGCCATCATCTGAAATCTGGTGCCGTTTGGACGATTTTCCATTGAATTAGGACAACACCGTGTTTCATGGCGAGGGATTTGTCGCTATGGCAACGGCATATGATGACATCCCATAATTGGCGTAGAGCTGTTGAGGGCCGGACCATTAGCCATCATCTGAAGTCTGGTGCCGTTTGGACCATTTTCATAGGAGTAACAGCGACACCGTGTTTCATGGCGAGGGATCTGTTGCCATGGAAACGGCATATAATGACATCCCATAATTAACATAGAGCTGTTGAGGGCCGGACCATTAATGATAGTCTGAAGTCTGGTGCTGTTTGGACGATTTTCCATTGAATTACGACAACACCATGTTTCATGGCGAGGGATCTGTCGCCATGGCAATGACAAATTTGATCGTAACGATATCAATTATGCGAGTTGCAGCGCCCACGTGACTGGGCCCGCGCGGCTTATCAGCTGTCATAATTTCCGAACCTTTTCTCTGCTTTTGCAGGTCGTTTTCCCTGTTTTTGGGTGTTTTCCGCAGGTTTATCGGTCGCTGCGCCTTCGCCGACCTCTGGTCTCAGACCCTAATTATGTCTTATTGTTGGGTAAACGGTGTGGTTTAAAAAAGAATACAAAAAAAGGAAAAAACGATGAAACAACACAGATGTCAGTATTCTGAGCCCCTACTCTCCCCATAACTGACAAAAGTCCTACATTATTCAATAAAAATAAAGAAGTAAAAACAATAAGTGTGGCTTGATATTGAGTTAGAAAAAGGTTGATCAACGCTGTGAGAATGGATCTGCGGAGAGCATTTCGCTGCAATCCCAACTCCTCTATTACCAACGTTCAGGGAGCTCTATGCAAGTCAATGGGACTCCCTGATAGTTGAAACTCGACGCTAAATGGCACCCCCTTGCGTTGGAAAGTGACGACAGGGACCCTGACATAACGTCAACATAGGCCGAGCTGGGAGTGAGAATGTGTTGTTTGAGGAGAGGAAACGATGCTGTTTTGGAGCGAAAGCCTTCATATTGTTGTTCCCTTTTTTGTTTTTGCAGGTGAAAATGGGCAAAAAGGTTGAATTTTGTTTCAAAAATGACCCATCTGACGACGACATTGACTGTGTGGTGACCAGCGATGGGCTGGCTTCAGACAAAATGGTCTACAATATAAGAAGAAGATCATATCAAGCTAACCCTGCTCTTGTTAACATCAAAGCCTATTCACTGGGTACCCTGTTCTTCTCGTTCACTAGTGATGCTACAGATGATGTGAGTCCTGATCCGATCCATGTTACACACCGACTGGCTGTCCAGCTGTTTGTGCAAAATGAACATTTCAAAGACATTGTGTGGCAAAGACAACTTCAAATCAAAGTTTATTTGTAAAATGTTGGAAGCATTTCCTAATATTTCTCTCTCTGTTCCTGCTTTCAGGGGTATGTCACTTTCTTCAATCATGGTTTACAAGCTGCTTTCTTTACACGTCATGCTGCTGGCCGTCCGTTTTCTGCTAGTTTAGTAAGTATGACATGAGGCTCTTACCGTTACCTAACCCTTCAGCCTCACCGATGTTGAGAGTTACACTTTGTCAGGTCCCGATACCAATGCAATGTGTTCCTGTTTGTTTCTGTGTGCCGGGGAAACTCATATCCTAAATCCTTTCTGTTAGAAAGCTGCTGTCTTCCAGCCTTCCTCACATGCACTCTGAATGAGAACTGATCCCTGAGAAGACTTCTGTACCCTAACCACCCTGAGAGATGAGAACTGAGGCTGTGATCCATTATTCCTTTGTATCACCATCAGACATCATTCATATTAATACAGAACAAGCTTTCAGTTCAGCATGGATAGGTGAATGGAGAAGATAACGTGCAGTCTGTTTGCTCCTCTAAGCCTCTCCTTTTAAAACTCTCTTCTTATGTTCACTTCTAAACAGAGATAGGTGTCAGAAATAATGTCATACTCAGCCTTAGAGTTTCAGGAAGCAGAAGTCACTCAGCATCATGTGTTAGCATGAAGACAAAGAGAGTTATTATCAGTGACACCACATGTAGCTGTTAGCATGCAGAGCTAACGGGGCAGGCTGGACTCACAGCACCAGGGGCTGGTGGTTCTGCTCCTTCCTGCCCTCAAGTGGACAAAGGAGTTCATTAGAAATATCAATCTGGAATAATGAAGGAGCTCCCCACTGCTCTCACTGTCACTTCATGCCCTAACATCGGAGGAAATATATCACAAGTGGCATCTAGAGAACACTTTCATTCATGTTTACAGTATTGAGGTTACCTTTGTTTTTACTGATTGTGTTTACCAGTTATTTTAAATGTGTTTTTAAGGTTCAAACATCTGTCCAGGGACTACAGATGTAAAAGAGCCTCTTGGCTAACTCTGGCACATTTACAGAAATGGTTCTTAGTGTGCAATGTCCCTGTTAAATAAATAATATACATACAAATATATTCTGTTTAATCCTTTACTAGGAAATGTCTACAAAAGTCGGTGACACAGTGATGGATACCTGGAAGCCTCGTGCAGGTGTAGCTACCTATCGAGACCTGAGTGGATGCAGAGTCTCAGGTAAGCTGGTCTGGGGGTTCCCAAAGAAAGGGATCCTCTAAGTTAAATGTCATATTAAAACATGTCTGTTGTTGCCCTATCTTAAAATCTGCCTGTAGTCACTGAAGTGTAATAGCATTACCTCCATTCTCCCCCAAGGTGGCGCTGTAATGCCGGGTTCAGAGATGCCCAACTTAGGGCCCAGCGCAGAGCCCTGCTCTGTTGAACTCTGTTCTCTGTCTGCAGTCCTCGCTAATGTCACAGTATGTGGGCCCAAGGAGGTTTGCCAAGCGGACAACACGTAAATATGTGCTCTTTCTATCAGGAGTAAAGGTCTGACTGATTTGAATAAAGTGTCCCATGTGATCGAACCCTCCATGAGAGAGGGAGGATATCATCCACCTGAGGGTTATTGCAGTTATTGATGAATCTGTTCCTATTTCTATCACCCCTTTCCACCAAAGCAGTTCCAGGGTCAGTTCAGAGCTAGTGCCCGATAGCTCTCCAGTCCTTTCATGGTTTCCATCAGCAAAACTGGTTTGTATTAGGAACCAGAGTACTGCTGGACTGGAACCAAGAACCAGATCTGTGTGGAGGCTGGGTCAGATCACTAGAGCCGAGCAAAGGGACCAAAACGAGACTCACACTTTTGTTTATGTCCCGCCACTTTCCCCGGGCAAACGTAGAGATACGCTCGCTCTCATGGCCCGCTTTGAGGAGCAGCACCACCTGTTCTCTTCTTGTTTTTAAACCAGCTTTCAGGTGTGATCACTTCATACTGTAGGCTACACAAGTTGTCATATCAGATCACAAGTGAAATCCTATTGAAAGAACGCCGGTAGAAACGACAAATGACACAATGATAGCAACATGTGCATTTATGGAGAATAATTAAAACGCCGTAACCATCTAATGTTCATCATGTGTTATATATTTTAAATAAGTTTAATTTAGTTTGATGGCTCTTAATCTGGTTGTTGCTTCATCAGACTGGCTATGCTAACATCATCCATATAATACAGGGAAACGTTTGCAGGTAACGTCAAACATTGCACATTAAAACTGAACAAAATATGAATCACTGGGGAAATATGCATCTGTTGCTTTAGAGACAGTCAGCAGTGAATTACTGACTGTCAGTAAAGCAACGGTGGGTGAATAGCTTTGTGCATATGACAATAAAACCTTTGAATTGAATGTTGAATTGAATGTCCATCAGGTGCGCTGCTCCGACGGTGTGCACGGTGACTGGCTCCACGGTGATTGGTTTCCACAGAGCAGTGCACTCTGTCCAGGATCGCTGTGCCTACAGACTGATGCAGTCTGAAGGCAGAGCCAGCTTCAACATCATGGCCGCCTTCAGGGAGCGCCGGCGTACAGATGTTCCTCTTCTGGACCACCTGATCCTGTCGCTGCCAGGTGGGACCATGTATCTGGAGCAAGGAGGAAGAGTTCGGGTACGTTAGCACGTTGTAGTTATGGGTGCTCAAGCAATGCTGATCATTTCCTGCTAGGAGTTACTTTGTGGTGGTGTATCACAAACCCTCTGTGGGATGTGTGTGTGTGTGTGTGTGTGTGTGTGTGTGTGTGTGTGTGTGTGTGTGCTCCTTGTGTTGTTGTGTGTGTGTGTGTGTGTGTGTGTGTGTGTGTGTGTGTGTGTGTGTGTGTGTGTGTGTGTGTGTGTGTGTGTGTGTGTGTGTGTGTAAGTGTAAGTGTAAGTGTAAGTGTGTAAGTGTAAGTGTGCGTGTGTGTGTGCGTTGTTGGAGCACCACCCGATGGCGGTGGTGGAAGGTTCACCTCTGCTCCGTGCGTTCCTTGATGACTGATGAGCTAGTCAATTTTACAAAAGAAGGAACTCAAAGCACCAGGATAGAGGTTAAACAATAATCTGTTTTAATGGTAAAAGCAACAATACAATACAGAGCACTCTGCAATAGAACCAAATACAGAGCGCTCCGGGCTCAATTCCTACCACCGTGTGATATATGTACCACGGCAGCCAGTCAGGAAAACAGCACCGAGCATGAGAATATCATAATATTTATACACACAAGTGGGGAGGAGTTGTATTGGTTACTCCTCCCTAGCTATTTGTTATTGGCAAATTCACTTCTGGGCGAGCTAACCAGTGAGTTGGCAGTTCTCCATTGGCCAGTTTCACTTCTGGGCGTGACCCTAGGCAATGAGTTAGCAGCTGCCGACTCCGTCTGATTCGCTCCCTCTCCTTATAGTGTGTGTGAGGTTAAACACCGCGCGCTGCTCCTCAGCGTGCTCACATTATTAACCCCTCCACTGCTGGTCAGTTCTCTGTCGCCTTTAAACAGAACTGTGTGAATCGGGAACCTATGTCACCTGAAACGGATGAGCTTAGCTCATGGTTTCACTCTACTTGCAAAGCTGCCATAGACACTGTTGCTCCTTTAAAAACCAGGCAACCTAAAACCAAATCTGAGCCTTGGTTAAATGACACGACTCGGGCTGTCCGACAGGATTGCCGTAGAGCTGAGCGTAAATGGAAAAAGGACAAACTGCAAGTTTCATTTGAAATGTTGAGGGAGTGTTGGCGTTTCTATCAGATCACTGTGAAAGAGGCAAAAAGCAAACTTTTATCTGACATCTTTCTGTCAAATCGTCATAAGCCACGTGTTCTGTTCCAGACTATTGATTTGGTCCTTAATGCCCCCCAGAATAGCTTTATGGAGACCTCTACCGCGGTCTGTGAAGATTTTCTTCACTTTTTCATTAATAAGGTAAACTCCACTAGAGCTCAAATCTCTGCTCCTGCAATTGACCCCTCAGTTACTGCACCCTATTCTGCTGTCTTTAATCAGTTTGAGCATGTAGCTCTGTCTTTTGTACAGGAGATTGTCTCCAAGTTAAAGCCCTCTGGTTCTCCAAATGACCCTGTCGTGCCTCTACTTTTTAAAGAGGTTTTCCCCACTGTTGGACCATCTGTGCTGGCAGTTTTAAACAGCAGCCTGCTCTCAGGGAAGGTCCAGGAAAACCTGAAGCATGCAGTAGTGCAACCTCATATTAAAAAACCCAGCCTGGATCCCACAGTTATGGCTAATTTTAGGCCCATTTCCAAAATGCCTTTTATGTCAAAGATCCTGGAGAAGATTGTCTACAGTCAAATTATGTTTTTTCTGGAAGAGAGCAACATACTGGAGGTTTTCCAATCCAGTTTTAAAACTATGCACAACACTGAAACAGCGCTTTTAAGAGTCTTTAATGACATCCTATTATCTACTGACTCTGGGGACTGCGTTGTGCTCCTACTTATTGACTTAACTGCTGCTTTCGATACAGTCGACCATGACATCCTGATCTCCCGCTTGGAGAAGTGGGTGGGCATTGAGGGAAAAGCCCTGGAATGGTTCAGGTCATATTTGATGGACAGAACTTTCTCTGTCAGCCTTGGTGACTCTGAGTCATCCTCTGCTCCACTCCTGTATGGGGTCCCACAGGGCTCAGTATTAGGCCCCCTGCTATTCTCCCTCTATTTGCTCCCTCTTGGGTCCATTTTTAGAAAGCACGGCATCACATTCCACTGCTATGCTGACGATAGCCAGATTTATGTCCCTCTAACAAAGAAGGAGGGTTATTTAATTAGCCCACTGCTAAAGTGCCTAGATGACATAAAGGCCTGGATGGCGTGCAATTTCCTTAAACTCAATGAAGGAAAAACAGAAGTAATGCTTTTTGGTAGCACCACTGACACCACTTCTGTAGACCTGGGTTCCTTGCATCAGTACACCAAGCCCACCGTTACGAACCGTGGTATTAAAATGGACCGTGAACTCAAACTTGAGAGTCAGATTAAGTCGGTGGTAAAAACGAGCTTTTATCACCTGAGGCAGCTAGCCAAAGTATAACCTTTTCTCTCCAGACAGCAGTTTGAGACAGTAATCCATGCCTTTGTCACCACCCGGCTGGACTACTGTAACTCTCTCTACGTGGAGGTCAGTGGGTCCTCCCTCGTACGACTGCAGCGGGTGCAAAATGCTGCAGCAAGGCTCTTAACTGGCACACGGAAGTATGACCACATTTCCCCTGTTTTAGCTTCTCTCCACTGGCTGCCAATTTATTTTGTAAAATTATTTTATTTACTTTTAAATCCCTAAATGGCATGACCCCACCATACCTTGCTGAGCTGCTACAGCATTACACGCCGAACCGCCCTCTCAGGTCAGCTGACCAACTGCTCCTGAATGTGCCTAAAACCAGGTCAAAGCTCAGAGGGGACCGTTGCTTCTCTGTAGCGGCTCCCAAACTGTGGAACGCTCTGCCCCTGGAGATCAGACAGGCCTCCACACTGCCTGCTTTTAAATCGCTTCTTAAAACCCACCTCTTCTCCTTAGCGTTTTAACATTTGGCGTTTCAATATCTTTCAGAGTGTTGCTTTTTTGCATTTAAATTGTTTTTTGGTTTTACTTGTACTTGTTTTATGGTGTGTGAGCTGAGCTGTGTTACTTTTTTGTATGCTTTGTTTTATCTATTTGCCTGTACAGCACTTTGGTCTGGAGGTTTAAAGTGCTTTATAAATACAGTTGTATTGTATTGTGTGTGTGTCTAAATAAGGATGTTTCCTGCCATGCAAACTGCTCCTACTTCATACAGAGTAATTAAGCACACACATATATTTAAGCCAACCAACAAAGGTCAACTGCCCCCACATCCCAAGGCCCCCTCTGAACTTCCTCTAAACCCCAAAGTCAGCTCACTTAACATGAATACAAATATTGATAATTCAGAAGGACCATTATCCCTCTAACTGTGTGACTCAATAACACAGATCTTCTCATGGCCTCTTTAGGAGCCTTGCAGGATATGAATTATCCAATTAACTAACGTCTGCACAAACATTTTCCCCTATGCAGCTACGCACCAACATTGTTATAGTTTCTTAGCTAATGCATGCTGGATATGAACCACTAATCAACAAGACTTTAATTGTATTAGGTCTGAGGAAGCCCCTCTCTTGGAGTTCCTCTGACCTCTTACCAATTCAATTAACATGGGTACATCTGCTGTCAATTTGCAAACACCATTGATAATTAGCAAAGAGACTCCCGGGCCTTTTCTACTGACTTTCTGAAAAATATTCATCCACGGGTAATCTTTTTACTCAAGGCAGAAATCACAGGTTGTACTGCACCATTACCTACTCACAAATAGCCAAACAACCACCTTTTGATTATACAGCAGTTGTGGAAGAAAAGACCATTTGCTAATCTACTTCTACTAAAAATGGGACATCGTTATAGAAATATTTAATATAAAAAAACCTCTCTATATTTAAGAGGAACAAATTGACTTGTCCATCCAAGTTTTAACACACATGAATATATATAAAAACACACATATATTAGATGACATTAATAATGAATATACCAGAAATACGCTATACTAAACTTTCTGCTTAATACGTTATTTTAATACTTCAGTGTGTGTGTGTGTGTGTGTGTGTGTGCGTGTGTGTGTGCTCCTTGTGTGTGTGTGTGCTCCTTGTGTGTGTGTGTGTGAGTGTGCTTCTTGTGTGTGTGTGTGTGTGTGTGTGTGTGTGTGTGTGTGTGTGTGTGTGTGTGTGTGTGTGTGTGTATGTGTGTGTGTAGGTTGGTGGAGAAGCCCTGGTGCTCAACAGCACAGCTCAGCTGATGCACGGCGTGGAGCTCTCCAAGGACCAGACTGGAGTCACTGCTAAGTTGCCGTCCTCCAACATGACTCTCTTTTTTGATGGCAACAGCGCACATGTGGCAGGTTCAGAACAGAACTTCCAATCTGGACTGAATATTACATATTTATTTCTGAAGCATAGCTTTAATTGTACCCTTACTTCCACCAGGACATCATGAAGCTGTAGAGGGTTTGTGTGACAGACCCTCCGACTCCAGCTGGACCACCGAGAAGTCCTCTTTCAGCCTCCCTGGGTACCGCTCAGTCTGACTGATATTACCTGTTTGTCATGATTAGGGTTCAGATGTGATGTGATCTTTGTCTCCCTCTAGCTGTGAGATGCAATACCAGGACTCAGTCGACAGCACCATCAACTGCAACCGCTCCACCGACCAGTAAGAGCTGAGCCATGAACACCCTCGTCTTGTCATGTCATATAAGCAGCGTTGTTTCTGCAAGATCAACCAATGTAACACGGAAAACTCTTCCCTCTGAACAGCTGTAATCTCATGAGGCAGCCTCTCTTCTCCGCCTGTCACAAGTACACCGACCCAGAGCCGTACATCAGTGCCTGCACACACACTCTGTGCAGATACCCGTCAGTGGATGGGGTCGACTGCCAGTTTTTGGAGGCTTACACCAAGGCCTGCAGCCTGCAAGCCAACGTGAACCTGGCGGACTGGAGGTCGACTTCTGGCTGCTGTAAGATGCTCTATTTCCATTCGTGGATACTGCACTGGAACTCGTGCAGTCAAGCAGACATATTTTATCAAATGTATCCTAAAAGTAACCAGAAGCCAAGGCTCCCTAATACATTTGAAACAAAGTAAAGAAGCAGATACAAGAATTAAGTTGTGTGTATGTGTGTGTGTGTTTGTGTGTGTGTGTGTGTGTGTGTGTGTGTGTGTGTGTGTGTGTGCAGCCCCCCCCCCTCTCTGTCAGCAGCCCTGCAGTGATCATGAGTTCTGTGGAGAGGAGTTTGGTTCGACCCGCTGCTTCTGCCGGGCTCTGTTCGCCTCCAAGTACAACGCCACCAAGTCTTTAGGTACGGAGCATATCACACCGTTTCCTCTGCTTGCACTGGTCTGAATTACGGATGTGGTTATTTACCAACAGCCTGCTGCTAACAGCTGTGTTGATGCTGAGATCTGCCAGAAAAAATATATTGTTTAGTGTGGAATTAGAAACAGCTTTCATTATAGTGTCAAATACATTCTGTCAGTAACTCCACTGTCCGTTATAGTCCACGTTGAAGTGTCTGTGTGTGGTTGAAGTGTCGGTGTGTGGTTGAAGTGTCGGTGTGTGGTTGAAGTGTCGGTGTGTGGTTGAAGTGTCGGTGTGTCGTCAAAGTGTCGATGTCAAATCAAATCAAATCAAGTTTTATTTATATAGCACATTTATAAATGATTTTTGGTCGAGCCAAAGTGCTGGACATGAAATAAAAATAGCCTACAGTAGAGACACTTTACAGCAAATACAACATCACAGATTGTTCAGAATATCAGTATGAGAAAAACGACACCCTCTATCCTTTGTTGAAGTGTCGGTGTGTGGTTGAAGTGTCGGTGTGTTGTTGAAGTGTCGGTGTGTGGTTGAAGTGTCAGTGTGTGGTTGAAGTGTCGGTGTGTGGTTGAAGTGTCGGTGTGTGGTTGAAGTGTCGGTGTGTGGTTAAGTGTTGGTGTGTGGTTGAAGTGTCGGTGTGTTGTTGAAGTGTCGGTGTGTGGTTGAAGTGTCGGTGTGTGGTTGAAGTGTCAGTGTGTGGTTAAGTGTCGGTGTGTGGTTGAAGTGTCGGTGTGTGGTTGAAGTGTCGGTGTGTGGTGAAGTGTCGGTGTGTGGTTGAAGTGTCGGTGTGTTGTTGAAGTGTCGGTGTGTGGTTGAAGTGTCAGTGTGTTGTTGAAGTGTCGGTGTGTGGTTGAAGTGTTGGTGTGTGGTTGAAGTGTCGGTGTGTTGTTGAAGTGTCGGTGTGTGGTTGAAGTGTCGGTGTGTGGTTGAAGTGTCAGTGTGTGGTTAAGTGTCGGTGTGTGGTTGAAGTGTCGGTGTGTGGTTGAAGTGTCGGTGTGTGGTTGAAGTGTCGGTGTGTGGTTGAAGTGTCGGTGTGTGGTTGAAGTGTCGGTGTGTGGTTGAAGTGTCGGTGTGTGGTTGAAGTGTCGGTGTGTTGTTGAAGTGTCGGTGTGTGGTTGAAGTGTCAGTGTGTTGTTGAAGTGTCGGTGTGTGGTTGAAGTGTCGGTGTGTGGTTGAAGTGTCGGTGTGTGGTTGAAGTGTCAGTGTGTTGTTGAAGTGTCGGTGTGTTGTTGAAGTGTCAGTGTGTTGCAGGCATTTCCACGGTATGCAGGCAGGACTCGGCTTCTGTGGCTCTGGCTGGATGTCTGCTGGACGACAAAGGCATCGACTTCTCCACCTTACACCTCAAAGACCCCAGCTGCAAGGGCCACATGGACCCCCAGAGCCACCTGGTGACCTTCAGCTTCAACAGCAGCGCCCCCTGTGGGACGGAGGTCATGGTGCGTGGTTATCACTTCCTCTAGACTCAAGGCAGGTTATTTTCAGAGCGTCTTTGGGCAAACGAGAAGCATGTAAAGCTGCTTTAACTGAGTCCTGTTCAGTTGGTTACACCTGCAGCCCTCAGAAGAGCATAATGATCGATGGAAGGGAAGGAACAGGCTTCAGTCACCCTGTTTAACTTTAATTAAATAACGGGAGAGCATCTTCTCTAGTTCCCTTTATTGATTAGAGACCATGTGATTTATGACCTGGATGGTTTGGACTGTGAACTCCAACACTGACCGTTCTCTGTCAGGATGGAACCGTCAGCAGTGAGCACTGGAATAATGTGGCCGTTAAATGAACTCATTTTCTGTCACATTGCAGAGAAACAACAGCCAGATCGTCTACGAGAACTCCATCATGTCCTCGAACAGCTCATCAGGCGGAGTCATCACCCGCAGCGACCAGTTCCAGATCGACTTCTCCTGCAAGTACACACAGCCAGAGGTCAGGAGTGTGTCCTTCAGGATCAAAGACAAGTGAGCATCACCTGGTCCTTAATGTACCACAGCTCCAAGCGTCACACCGCTAAACTGTGTGTGTGTGTGTGTGTGTGTGTGTGTGTGTGTGTGTGTGTGTGTGTGTGTGTGTGTGTGTGTGTGTGTGTGTGTGTGTGTGTGTGTGTGTGTGTGTGTGTGTGTGTGTGTGTGTGTGTGTGTGTGTGCAGCTCTATGGTGCAGCATGTATCTGGAGAGTGGAACTACACTCTGACGATGAACTCCTTCAGCGACGCCGGCCTCCTGCAGCTGGTCGGCCCGAACACGCAGATCCTGCTGAACCAGAAGGTCTGGCTGCAGCTGAAGGCGGGATTGCTGGATGCCAACACGGTCGCCATGGTGACAGACTCCTGCTGGGCAACGAATCAGGCATCACCTGACAGTAATTTGCGATATGACCTCATCATCAACGGGTGAGGAAACAAACTCTGAATGTTAGAACAAATAAACTCTGACTGTTAGAACAAAATGAACTCTGACTGTTAGAACAGAATAAACTCTGCTGTTAGAACAGAATAAACTCTGACTGTTAGAACAGAATAAACTCTGACTGTTAGAACAGAATAAACTCTGAGACTTCATCGTGTGTATTTCCTGTCTCCGGGCAGATGTCCGAACCCTGCTGATGATACGGTGCAGATGCAGGGAAACGGACAGGGAACGTCCAGCGTGTTCTCCTTCAACATGTTTGAGTTCTCTGGAGCAAGCAGTGAAATCTACCTGCACTGCAAACTGGAGATGTGCCCCACACAGGGCCAGGCCTGCACTCCGGTACACACCGAGTACTAATACACAGAGTACACAGAGTACTAACACACAGAGTACACAGAGTGCTAATACACAGAGTACTAATACACAGAGTACTAATACACCGAGTACTAATACACAGAGTACACAGAGTGCTAATACACAGAGTACACAGAGTACTAATACACAGAGTACACAGAGTGCTAACACACAGAGTACACAGAGTGCTAATACACTGAGTACTAATACACAGAGTACACAGAGTACTAATACAAAGAGTACACAGAGTGCTAATACTCAGAGTACTAATACATCGAGTACTAATACACAGAGTACTAATACACCGAGTACACAGAGTGCTAATACACCAAGTACTTTTAGAGTACAAATTAGAGTTGCCGTATGTAGTTTTCAAATATGGCGGACCATCTCGCACATGCACACTGCAGATAGGGCAGGGGGGCAGATCGGGTAGTGACACTGTCTGTGAAGCTAACTTCTTGTCTGCGGAGCTAACTTCCTGTCTGTAAAGCTCACTTCCTGTCTGTGAAACTAACTTCCTGTCTGCGTACAGAGCTGTGGGGGGGCAGCTCTCAGGAGGCGCAGATCTGCTATATACGCTGATGGGAACGCGGCCCTCATCACTATGGGATGGAGAAACTGAAGAGCTTTGCATGGTAGGCAGCACCTTCATTTGTTCTTCCTGACGAGTTCCTTAATTAATACAATGTTTAAAGAGTTCCTTAATTAACACAATGTTTAAAGAGTTCCTTAATTAACACAATGTTTAAAGAGTTCCTTAATTAATACAATGTTTAAAGAGTTCCTTAATTAACACAATGTTTAAAGAGTTCCTTCATTAATACAATGTTTAAAGAGTTCCTTGATTAACACAATGTTTAACGAGTTCCTTGATTAACACAATGTTTAAAGAGTTCCTTGATTAACACAATTTGTAACGATTTCCTTGATTAACACAATGTTTAAAGAGTTCCTTGATTAACAAAATGTTTAAAGAGTTCCTTGATTAACACAATTTGTAACGATTTCCTTGATTAACACAATGTTTAAAGAGTTCCTTGATTAACAAAATGTTTAAAGAGTTCCTTGATTAACACAATGTTTAACGAGTTCCTTGATTAACACAATGTTTAAAGAGTTCCTTGATTAACACAATGTTTAACGAGTTCCTTGATTAACACAATGTTTAAAGAGTTCCTTGATTAACACAATGTTTAACGAGTTCCTTGATTAACACAATGTTTAACGAGTTCCTTGATTAACACAATTTGTAACGATTTCCTTGATTAACACAATGTTTAAAGAGTTCCTTGATTAACACAATGTTTAACGAGTTCCTTGATTAACACAATGTTTAAAGAGTTCCTTGATTAACACAATGTTTAACGAGTTCCTTGATTAACACAATGTTTAAAGAGTTCCTTGATTAACACAATGTTTAACGAGTTCCTTGATTAACACAATGTTTAAAGAGTTCCTTGATTAACACAATGTTTAACGAGTTCCTTGATTAACACAATTTGTAACGATTTCCTTGATTAACACAATGTTTAAAGAGTTCCTTGATTAACACAATGTTTAAAGAGTTCCTTGATTAACACAATGTTTAACGAGTTCCTTGATTAACACAATGTTTAAAGAGTTCCTTGATTAACACAATGTTTAACGAGTTCCTTGATTAACACAATGTTTAAAGAGTTCCTTAATTAACACAATGTTTAACGAGTTCCTTGATTAACACAATGTTTAAAGAGTTCCTTGATTAACACAATGTTTAACGAGTTCCTTGATTAACACAATGTTTAAAGAGTTCCTTGATTAACACAATGTTTAACGAGTTCCTTGATTAACACAATGTTTAAAGAGTTCCTTGATTAACACAATGTTTAACGAGTTCCTTGATTAACACAATTTGTAACGATTTCCTTGATTAACACAATGTTTAAAGAGTTCCTTAATTAACACAATGTTTAAAGAGTTCCTTGATTAACACAATGTTTAACGAGTTCCTTGATTAACACAATGTTTAAAGAGTTCCTTGATTAACACAATGCTTAACAAGTTCCTTGATTAACACAATGTTTAAAGAGTTCCTTGATTAACACAATTTGTAACGAGTTCCTTGATTAACACAATGTTTAAAGAGTTCCTTGATTAACACAATGCTTAACAAGTTCCTTGATTAACACAATGTTTAACGAGTTCCTTGATTAACACAATGTTTAAAGAGTTCCTTAATCAACACCAATGTTTAACGAGTTCCTTGATTAACACAATGTTTAAAGAGTTCCTTAATCAACACAATGTTTAACGAGTTACTTGATCAACACAAAAGCAGCAGTGTATAAACCATGACTTTTTTTCCATGAGTTTCTCTGTGTTCTCAGCTGATTCCTGACGGTGGAAATGAAGGTCTTGTTGCTGTGAAACTGAGCCGGCACATTATCTGAGATTATTCCTGAGGACTCCAGTTATTCTGAGCTTTAACTTCTTTATGATGTGGGGATAATAATCAAAAGGGGTTATTTTACTATGTGTACTGGTATATATATAATTTCGTCTTTAATATACTGTCTGTTTTTAAATGTGCACAGCCCGAAAGCTACCTGAGTGTTAAAGAAGGGAAACAGGAAGTGAATGAGAACTGAAATGTGGATTACTACCCAGGAAGAGGTTCAGATCAGATGTAATTCCTCAGAGCACGCTGTTGTACTTTTATTATGATTTTATTACTAATGGAACCAAAAACAATGAATAAAGTGAGTGGAAAAAAGAAACATGAGTCAGTCGTTTATTCATTGAGATTGTGTGTGTGTGTGTGTGTGTGTGTGTAGATTCCGCTTGAAGTTAAGCACAAAATGGCGTCTGTCTGTTTTAAGGCGAGTAATAAACAGTACAGTAACAGAATCTTGATTTGTGTTTGATCAAGACTGCTTATTTTACCAGTTAAAATACGTTTTTTTTCAGCCTTGGTTCAGAAAAAGGACACAATATGAGATTCCGTGACCCTGGACGGTAGGTGAGGGTGAATGAGAAGCGGCCGAAATACAGGGCCCATCGAGCCTGACGGGAGTTAAGGCGCTTGGCAGATTGGATGTACACCAGGTTCTTGTGGTCCGTCCATACAATAAAAGGGAGCTCAGCTCCCTCCAGCTAGTGCCTCCACTCCTCTAGGGCAAGTTGACAACACAACATGATAACAATGAAATGTAATCACTTACGACATTGATTGATCAGTCTTTCCATGCAGATGCAAATGGTTCCTAACAGTGCCTAAACATGTGGCTTCCTTGAGATTCTACCATTTTCTGACGGCTTGACAGGTGATGCAAGATTGACAGGAAGTGGTACATTCAAATAACTTTATGAACAGTGTCAAATAAACAAACGTTACAAGTTACCTGAAAGGTGCTGTAAGCTGTATTTTAACCCAAGAGACAATGGACGTCCACTCTCGGGAGACGTCTGACTGTGGTGCGGTTACCCAAAGTGACAGACCTAATTTTACCTCTATTTAGAGGCAATGGACATCCACCCTCGGGAGAGAGACCTCCAGCATGTGTCCCTGAAATGAGGACTCAGGTTATTTCACACATCCAGGACAGAGACAGGGGAAATCACCTCTCTTACCTCATTCACACCAACGGTGTTTCAGGGCCGGTTCGGAGCTGGAGCTTGAAAAGCACCGGGTTTTCCTCTTCACACCGCAACGGAGCAGCCTCTTAGCTCCGGAATCCGGTTCGTTTCAAGCACCAAAAAATTGTCCGGCGAGAGCAAAAGCACCACATACGTTACGCTTACATCGAGGCGGGGGCAGGGGCAGGGGCAGAGACAGATCAGATCCTGAACAACAACAAAAAGCCTGCGTTTAATCCAGTTTCGACACAACGATGGAGAAACTTAACAAGAGTTTCAGAGTTTCAGTGTTTCTGCCGTAGACTGTATATATAAAGGTTTCTGCTCATGGTGAAGCAACGTGTCTGCGTGTTAAGGTGGAACCTGAGCATTCACATTGATCACCTCTCATTATAAATCTATAAAACTATAAATATTAAACTTTGCTTCACGTGTTCATTTGAGAACAGCTGTTACATACCTGGGTGAAGGCTACAGTTCATTTAAATGAAAGATACAACGTCACTCCACACTCAGTCCACCTTAAGAAATAAGACCGACCTCAGGAGCAGTTGTGTTTTAGAAAAACCTTTATTGACACGAGTACACTTTTTTATAAGAATATAACTAAACCACAGAAATGACTCCGGAAAATCTGCAGATAGAGCCATAAGAAATTAATGCAACTGATTTCATCCGTGCGGTTTGGCTTTATGAAGCAGGCACGCAAACGGTTACGTCATGACGCAAACGATGACGCAAACAATGACGCAAACGATGACGCAAACGATGACGCAAATGATGACGCAACGACGCATTACCAGTCGGACTCTGGGCAGTGTGAAAAGAGCCAGAGCTAAACCGAAGAACTGGTTCTGAACCTGAAAAGCTCTAGCACGGAGCTTGAACCGGAGTTGCGTTGGTGTGAATGAGGTATCTGTGGCCCCTCCAAGACCCCCAAAGGACGGACTACAGACTGCTTATATACTACTGACTGACTGCTTATATACTACTGACTGCTGCTTATATTCTACTGACTGACTGCTTATATACTACTGACTGCTGCTTATATTCTACTGACTGACTGCTTATATTCTACTGACTGACTGCTTATATTCTACTGACTGCTTATATACTACTGACTGCTGCTTATATTCTACTGACTGACTGCTTATATACTACTGACTGACTGCTTATATACTACTGACTGCTGCTTATATTCTACTGACTGACTGCTTATATACTACTGACTGCTGCTTATATTCTACTGACTGACTGCTTATATACTACTGACTGCTGCTTATATTCTACTGACTGACTGCTTATATACTACTGACTACTGCTTATATTCTACTGACTGACTGCTTATATACTACTGACTGCTGCTTATATACTACTGACTGACTGCTTATATACTACTGACTGCTTATATTCTACCGACTGCTTATATTCTACTGACTGCTTATATACTACTGACTGACTGCTTATATACTACTGACTGACTGCTTATATACTACTGACTGACTGCTTATATACTACTGACTGCTTATATTCTACTGACTGCTTATATACTACTGACTGCTGCTTATATTCTACTGACTGCTTATATACTACTGACTGACTGCTTATATACTATACTATACTATATATATACTATATCCGCAACCTCGGAGTCATCTTCGACAGTCAGCTCAAATTCAACCACCACATAAATCACATCACCAGGACCGCCTTTTTCCACCTCAAAAACATTGCCCGTCTCCGCCCATCACTCTCCTCCTCTGCTGCTGAAACCCTGATTCATGCATTCATCACTTCACGACTCGACTACTGCAATGGCATCCTCTACGGAATACCATCCAACCTAATCAATAAACTCCAACATATCCAGAACTCTGCTGCCCGCCTCCTCACCCACACCCGCTCCCGAGACCACATCACTCCCGTCCTCCAGAACCTCCGCTGGCTCCCCGTCCGTCAAAGAATCAACTTCAAGGTCCTCCTCATTACTCACAAAGCCCTCAACAATCAGGCCCCCCCCTACCTCACAGACTTGCTGCACCACCACGCCCCCTCTTGCTGCCTCCGCTCATCAGAAGCCAACCTCCTATCCATCCCCACCCGCACCAATCACCGGACCTGAGGGGACAGAGCCTTCTCCGCCGCTGCCCCCTCCCTCTGAAACTCACTCCCCCAACCCATCAGAGACTGCACTGACCTCACCACCTTCAAAAAACTTACAAAAACTCACCTCTTCAATCTGGCTTTTAATGTGTGATTGTTTACTATATATGTATTTGTTGTTCCTTCCTTTTCCCTTCACTATATCTGTAAAGCGTCTTTGAGCACCTGTAAAAGCGCTAACAAATTAATCTATTATTATTATTATTATACTACTGACTGCTTATATTCTACTGACTGCTCATATTCTACTGACTGACTGCTTATATACTACTGACTGCTCATATTCTACTGACTGACTGCTTATATACTACTGACTGCTCATATTCTACTGACTGACTGCTTATATACTACTGACTGCTTATATTCTACTGACTGCTGCTTATATACTACTGACTACTGCTTATATTCTACTGACTGCTTATATTCTACTGACTGCTGCTTATATTCTACTGACTGCTCATATTCTACTGACTGACTGCTTATATACTACTGACTGCTCATATTCTACTGACTGACTGCTTATATACTACTGACTGCTGCTTATATACTACTGACTGCTGCTTATATACTACTGACTGCTGCTTATATTCTACTGACTGCTTATATTCTACTGACTGCTCATATTCTACTGACTGCTGCTTATATACTACTGACTGCTGCTTATATTCTACTGACTGCTTATATTCTACCGACTGCTCATATTCTACTGACTGCTTATATTCTACTGACTGCTGCTTATATTCTACTGACTGTTCATATTCTACTGACTGCTTATATTCTACTGACTGCTGCTTATATACTACTGACTGCTGCTGACTGCTGCTTATATTCTACTGACTGCTGCTTATATTCTACTGACTGCTTATATTATACTGACTGCTTATATTCTACTGACTGCTCATATTCTACTGACTGCTGCTTATATTCTACTGACTGCTCATATTCTACTGACTGCTCATATTCTACTGACTGCTGCTTATATACCACTGACTGCTTATATTCTACTGACTGCTTATATACTACTGACTGCTGCTTATATTCTACTGACTGCTTATATTCTACTGACTGCTTATATTCTACTGACTGCTCATATTCTACTGACTGCTGCTTATATTCTACTGACTGCTGCTTATATTCTACTGACTGCTCATATTAAACTGACTGACTGCTTATATACGACTGACTGCGTATATACTACTGACTGCTGCTTATATACTACTGACTGCTTATATTCTACTGACTGCTTATATTCTACTGACTGCTGCTTATATTCTACTGACTGCTTATATTCTACTGACTGCTTATATTCTACTGACTGCTGCTTATATTCTACTGACTGCTTATATACTACTGACTGCTGCTTATATTCTACTGACTGCTTATATTCTACTGACTGCTTATATTCTACTGACTGCTCATATTCTACTGACTGCTGCTTATATACTACTGACTGCTGCTTATATTCTACTGACTGCTTATATTCTACTGACTGCTCATATTCTACTGACTGCTTATATTCTACTGACTGCTGCTTATATTCTACTGACTGCTCATATTCTACTGACTGCTTATATTCTACTGACTGCTGCTTATATACTACTGACTGCTGCTGACTGCTGCTTATATTCTACTGACTGCTGCTTATATTCTACTGACTGCTTATATTATACTGACTGCTTATATTCTACTGACTGCTCATATTCTACTGACTGCTGCTTATATTCTACTGACTGCTCATATTCTACTGACTGCTCATATTCTACTGACTGCTGCTTATATACCACTGACTGCTTATATTCTACTGACTGCTTATATACTACTGACTGCTGCTTATAATCTACTGACTGCTTATATACCACTGACTGCTTATATTCTACTGACTGCTTATATACTACTGACTGCTGCTTATATACTACTGACTGCTTATATTCTACTGACTGCTTATATTCTACTGACTGCTGCTTATATTCTACTGACTGCTTATATTCTACTGACTGCTTATATTCTACTGACTGCTGCTTATATTCTACTGACTGCTTATATACTACTGACTGCTGCTTATATTCTACTGACTGCTTATATTCTACTGACTGCTTATATTCTACTGACTGCTGCTTATATTCTACTGACTGCTGCTTATATTCTACTGACTGCTTATATTCTACTGACTGCTTATATTCTACTGACTGCTGCTTATATTCTACTGACTGCTTATATTCTACTGACTGCTTATATTCTACTGACTGCTTATATTCTACTGACTGCTTATATACTACTGACTGCTGCTTATATTCTACTGACTGCTTATATTCTACTGACTGCTGCTTATATTCTACTGACTGCTTATGCTTATATTCTACTGACTGCTCATATTCTACTGACTGCTGCTTATATACTACTGACTGCTGCTTATATAATACTGACTGCTGCTTGTATACTACTGACTGCTGCTTATATACTACTGACTGCTGCTTATATTCTACTGACTGCTCATATTAAACTGATTGACTGCTTATATACGACTGACTGCGTATATACTACTGACTGCTGCTTATATACTACTGACTGCTTATATTCTACTGACTGCTTATATTCTACTGACTGCTGCTTATATTCTACTGACTGCTTATATTCTACTGACTGCTGCTTATATTCTACTGACTGCTTATATTCTACTGACTGCTTATATTCTACTGACTGCTGCTTATATTCTACTGACTGCTTATATTCTACTGACTGCTTATATTCTACTGACTGCTTATATACTACTGACTGCTGCTTATATTCTACTGACTGCTTATATTCTACTGACTGCTTATATTCTACTGACTGCTGCTTATATTCTACTGACTGCTTATATTCTACTGACTGCTGCTTATATTCTACTGACTGCTTATATTCTACCTACTGTTTATATTCTACTGACTGCTTATATTCTACTGACTGCTGCTTATATTCTACTGACTGCTTATATTCTACTGACTGCTGCTTATATTCTACTGTCTGCTTATATTCTACTGACTGCTGCTTATATTCTACTGACTTCTTATATACGACTGACTGCGTATATACTACTGACTGCTGCTTATATACTACTGACTGCTTATTTTCTACTGACTGCTTATATTCTACGGACTGCTGCTTATATTCTACTGACTGCTTATATTCTACTGACTGCTGCTTATATTCTACTGACTGCTTATATTCTACTGACTGCTTATATTCTACTGACTGCTGCTTATATTCTACTGACTGCTTATATTCTACTGACTGCTTATATTCTACTGACTGCTGCTTATATTCTATCCATCCATCCATCTTCTTCCGCTTATCCGTGGTCGGGTCGCGGGGGTAGCAGTTCCAGCAGAGAGCCCCAAACTTCCTTTTCCCTGGCGACATCAACCAGCTCTGACTGGGGGATCCCAAGGCGCTCCCAGGCCAGCGAAGAGATATAATCCCTCCACCTGGTCCTAGGTCTACCCCTTGGTCTCTTCCCAGCTGGACGTGCCTGGAACACCTCCCTAGGGAGGCGCCCAGGTGGCATCCTAACTAGGTGCCCGAACCACCTCAACTGGCTCCTTTTGACGCAAAGGAGGAGCGGCTCAACTCCGAGTCAGCCACCCTGCGGAGAAAACCCATCTCGGCCGCTTGTATCCGCGATCTCGTTCTTTCGGTCATGACCCATCCTTCATGACCATAGGTGAGGGTAGGAACGAAAATGGCCCGGTAGACAGAGAGCTTTGCCTTCTGGCTCAGCTCCCTTTTCGTCACAACGGTGCGGTAAAGCGACTGCAGTACCGCTCCCGCTGCTCCGATTCTCCGGCCCATCTCACGCTCCATTGTTCCCTCACTCGAGAACAAGACCCCGAGATACTTGAACTCCTTCACTTGGGGTAAGGACTCATTCCCTACTTGGAGTGGACAATCCATCGGTTTCCTGCTGAGAACCATGGCCTCAGATTTGGAGGTGCTGATCCTCAACCCAGCCGCTTCACACTCGGTTGCGAACCGATCCAGTGAGTGCTGAAGGTCGCAGACCGATGAAGCCATCAGAACCACATCATCTGCAAAAAGCAGTGGTGCAATCCTTAGCCCACCGAACTGCAGACCCCCCCCCCCATGACTACGCCTCGAAATCCGATCCATGTATATTACAAACAGGATTGGTGACAAAGCGCAGCCCTGGCGGAGGCCAACCCTCACCAGAAATGGGTCCGACTTACTGCCGAGGAGCCGGACACAGCTCTCGCTTTGGGAGTACAGAGATTGGATGGCCCTGAGTAGAGACCCCCCTCACCCCATACTTCCCGCAGCACCTCCCACAGTAACTCCCTGGGAACCCGGTCATACGCCTTCTCCAAGTCCACAAAACACATGTAGACCGGATAAGCGTACTCCCAAGCCCCCTCCAGGATCCTTGCGAGAGTAAAAAGCTGATCCGTCGTTCCACGACCAGGACGGAATCCGCATTGTTCCTCCTCAATCTGAGGTTCGACAATCGGCCTGACCCTCCTTTCGAGTACCTTAGAGTAAACTTTCCCGGGGAGGCTGAGTAGTGTGATGCCTCTGTAATTGGCACACACCCTCTGGTCCCCCTTTTTAAAAAGGGGAACCACCACCCCCGGTCTGCCACTCCTTCGGTACCGTTTCCGACTTCCACGCAATGTTGATGAGACGTGTCAACCAAGACAGTCCCTCAACACCCAGAGCCTTCAGCATTTCTGGGCGGATCTCATCCACCCCCGGGGCTTTGCCACTGTGGAGTTGTTTAACAACCTCAGTGACCTCCCCCCGGGAGATTGGTGTCGATCCCCCGTCATACTCCAGCTCCGCCTCTAACATAGAGGACGGAGTTGTCGGGTTCAGGAGTTCCTCAAAGTGCTCCTTCCAACGCCCTAACACTCCATCAGTTGAGGTCAACAACGTCCCCATCCTTACTGTACACAGCTTGGATGGTTCCCTGCTTCCCCCTCCTGAGGTGTCGGACAGTTTTCCAGAACAACTTTGGTGCCGCCCGAAAGTCCTTTTCCATGTCCTCTCTGAACTTCTCCCACACCCGCTGCTTTGCCTCGGCCACGGCTGAGGCTGCTGCCCTTCGGGCCTGTCGGTACCTTGCAACTGCCTCGGGAGTCCCCCGGGATAACAAATCCCTGAAGGCCTCCTTCTTCAGTCGGACGGCTTCCCTGACCACCGGTGTCCACCAGGAGGTTCGAGGGTTACCGCCCCTTGAGGCACCTAGGACCTTGAGACCACAGCTCCCCGCCGCGGCTTCGGCAATAGAGGCTTTGAACACCGACCACTCTGGTTCAATGTCCCCAACCTCCACAGGAATGCCCGAAAGCTCTGCCGGAGGTGTGAGTTGAAGGCCTCCTGAACCTGGGCCTCCTCCAGACGTTCCCAGTTCACCCCGAACTACACGTTTGGGCCTTACCAGGTCTATCCAGAGGCTTCCCCTGCCACTCGACCCAACTCACCACCAGATGGTGATCAAGTTGACAAACTCCGCCCCCTCTCTTTACCCGAGTGTCCAAAAACATACGGCCTCAGGTCCGAAGATACGATAACGAAATCGATCATGGACCTTCTGCCTAGGGTGCTCTGGTACCACGTACACTTATGAGCATCCCTATGTTCGAACATGGTGTTTGTTATGGCCAATCCATGACTAGCACAGAAGTCCAGTAACAAACCACCACTCCGGTTCAGATCAGGGGGGCCGTTCCGCCCAATCACTCCCCTCCAAGTGTCTCCATCATTGCCCACATGTGCGTTGAAGTCTCCCAGCAAGATTAAAGAGTCCCTTCAGGAGCCCCATACAGGACTCTTTCCAGGGTCTCCAAGAAGGCCGTATACTCTGAACTGCTGTTGGGTGCATAAGCACTGACTGCTTATATTCTACTGACTGCTGCTTATATTCTACTGACTGCTTATATACTACTGACTGCTTATATTCTACTGACTGCTGCTTATATTCTACTGACTGCTTATATTCTACTGACTTACTGCTTATATTCTACTGACTGCTTATATTCTACTGACTGCTTATATACTACTGACTGCTGCTTATATTCTACTGACTGCTTATATTCTACTGACTGCTTATATTCTACTGACTGCTTATATACTACTGACTGCTGCTTATATTCTACTGACTGCTTATATTCTACTGACTGCTTATATTCTACTGACTGCTGCTTATATTCTACTGACTGCTTATATTCTACTGACTGCTTATATTCTACTGACTGCTGCTTATATTCTACTGACTGCTTATATTCTACTGACTGCTGCTTATATTCTACTGACTGCTTATATTCTACTGACTGCTGCTTATATTCTACTGACTGCTTATATTCTACTGACTGCTGCTTATATTCTACTGACTGCTTATATTCTACTGACTTCTTATATTCTACTGACTGCTTATATACTACTGACTGCTGCTTATATTCTACTGACTGCTCATATTCTACTGACTGACTGTTTATATACGACTGACTGCGTATATACTACTGACTGCTGCTTATATACTACTGACTGCTTATATTCTACTGACTGCTTATATTCTACTGACTGCTGCTTATATTCTACTGACTGCTTATATTCTACTGACTGCTGCTTATATTCTACTGACTGCTTATATTCTACTGACTGCTTATATTCTACTGACTGCTGCTTATATTCTACTGACTGCTTATATTCTACTGACTGCTGCTTATATTCTACTGACTGCTTATATTCTACTGACTGCTTATATTCTACTGACTGCTGCTTATATTCTACTGACTGCTTATATTCTACTGACTGCTTATATTCTACTGACTGCTTATATACTACTGACTGCTGCTTATATTCTACTGACTGCTGCTTATATACTACTGACTGCTTATATTCTACTGACTGCTTATATTCTACTGACTGCTTATATACTACTGGCTGCTTATATACTACTGACTGCTGCTTATATTCTACTGGCTGCTTATATACCACTGACTGCTTATATACTACTGACTGCTTATATACTACTGGCTGCTTATATACTACTGACTGCTTATATTCTACTGACTGCTCATATTCTACTGACTGCTGCTTATATACCACTGACTGCTTATATTCTACTGACTGCTTATATACTACTGACTGCTGCTTATAATCTACTGACTGCTTATATACCACTGACTGCTTATATTCTACTGACTGCTGTTTATATTCTACTGACTGCTCATATTCTACTGACTGCTGCTTATATACGACTGACTGCGTATATACTACTGACTGCTGCTTATATACTACTGACTGCTTATATTCTACTGACTGCTTATATACTACTGACTGCTTATATTCTACTGACTGCTCATATTCTACTGACTGCTGCTTATATTCTACTGACTGCTTATATACTACTGGCTGCTTATATACTACTGACTGCTGCTTATATTCTACTGGCTGCTTATATACCACTGACTGCTTATATACTACTGACTGCTTATATACTACTGACTGCTGCATATATTCTACTGACTGCTGCTTATATACTACTGACTGCTTATATTCTACTGACTGCTGCTTATATTCTACTGACTGCTTATATTCTACTGACTGCTTATATACCACTGACTGTTTATATACTACTGACTGCTTATATACTACTGACTGCTTATATTCTACTGACTGCTGCTTATATTCTACTGACTGCTTATATTCTACTGACTGCTTATATACCACTGACTGCTTATATACTACTGGCTGCTTATATACTACTGACTGCTTATATTCTACTGACTGCTGCATATATTCTACTGACTGCTGCTTATATACTACTGACTACTTATATTCTACTGACTGCTGCTTATATTCTACTGACTGCTTATATTCTACTGACTGCTGCTTATATTCTACTGACTGCTTATATTCTACTGACTGCTTATATACTACTGACTGCTTATATACTACTGGCTGCTTATATACTACTGACTGCTTATATTCTACTGACTGCTTATATTCTACTGACTGCTTATATACTACTGGCTGCTTATATACTACTGACTGCTGCTTATATTCTACTGGCTGCTTATATACCACTGACTGCTTATATACTACTGACTGCTTATATACTACTGGCTGCTTATATACTACTGACTGCTTATATTCTACTGACTGCTCATATTCTACTGACTGCTGCTTATATACCACTGACTGCTTATATTCTACTGACTGCTTATATACTACTGACTGCTGCTTATAATCTACTGACTGCTTATATACCACTGACTGCTTATATTCTACTGACTGCTGTTTATATTCTACTGACTGCTCATATTCTACTGACTGCTGCTTATATACGACTGACTGCGTATATACTATTGACTGCTGCTTATATACTACTGACTGCTTATATTCTACTGACTGCTTATATACTACTGACTGCTTATATTCTACTGACTGCTCATATTCTACTGACTGCTGCTTATATTCTACTGACTGCTTATATACTACTGGCTGCTTATATACTACTGACTGCTGCTTATATTCTACTGGCTGCTTATATACCACTGACTGCTTATATACTACTGACTGCTTATATACTACTGACTGCTGCATATATTCTACTGACTGCTGCTTATATACTACTGACTGCTTATATTCTACTGACTGCTGCTTATATTCTACTGACTGCTTATATTCTACTGACTGCTTATATACCACTGACTGTTTATATACTACTGACTGCTTATATACTACTGACTGCTTATATTCTACTGACTGCTGCTTATATTCTACTGACTGCTTATATTCTACTGACTGCTTATATACCACTGACTGCTTATATACTACTGGCTGCTTATATACTACTGACTGCTTATATTCTACTGACTGCTGCATATATTCTACTGACTGCTGCTTATATACTACTGACTACTTATATTCTACTGACTGCTGCTTATATTCTACTGACTGCTTATATTCTACTGACTGCTGCTTATATTCTACTGACTGCTTATATTCTACTGACTGCTTATATACTACTGACTGCTTATATACTACTGGCTGCTTATATACTACTGACTACTTATATTCTACTGACTCAGGGAGGTGGATGACCCGAGGGTAAGGCAGAAGCAGAGCAGGTCTCGAAACAGAAAATGACCTTTATTGAAGGTTGTCTTGATATACAGCGTACAAACCAGATCTCACTCCTTAGAACTCTCAAAGAACTATAAAACAAACAGAAAAAACAGAACTTAAAAACATGCAGAACGAATCAAAGGACGAGGTAATGAACTACCTCTCTGAAAGGTCCCAATGTGTTCACTTTGATGGGCTGTCTTCTGAGTGGTTAAACATTGCTAATGGTGTTCCTCAAGGTTCTGTTTTAGGTCCACTTTTATTCTCCATATATATCAACAGTTTAGGTGAAAATGTGAATGAAGCTACTTTACATTTTTATGCGGACGATACCGTGATGTACTGTGCAGGTCCCTCCATCCAGGAGGCTGGTGTTAAATTACAGGCTGTTAACATTATTCAGACTCAGCTTGCTGAACTTAAGCTTATTTTAAATGTTGATAAAACTAAGGTAATGCTATTTTCAAAAGCTAAAAAGACACCAGAGCCTGTTTTGGATATTGTTACTATGCAAGGACAAGTACTTGAAGTGGTTACCTAGTGGCTATCCTGGCTCCAAAATGGTGGAATGAGCTCCCCATTGACATCAGGACAGCAGAAAGCCTGCACATCTTCCGGCGCAGACTGAAAACTCATCTCTTTCGACTCCCCTTCGAGCGATAGAATTACTAAAAAGGCACTTATATACTAATAAAGGACTGGCTTATCTATAGCCAGTTGAGTAGCACTTGAAATTGTTTGGCTCTATGATACCTGATGTACTTATATGATTCTGTTTTCTTCAGGGTTGTGTCTTCCTGGTCGAATGCACTTATTGTAAGTCGCTTTGGATAAAAGCGTCAGCTAAATGCAATGTAATGTAATGTAATGTAATGTAATGTAATGTAATGAGACAGAGCTAGGCAGGGCAGGAAAAACACAATGGTACCCGGTTAACAGAATCAAATATCAAAAGGAGGGAAAACACAGAGACAGGAAGCAGACACAGACATGAGACAGGGGGGAACACCTCTGAAAATAAAACAGGAAAACAGACAGACCGTCACAAAGGGGGAAACAAGTGTTTTAGTTTGGGTGAACTGATCCTTTAAAGCAGACAGTGGAGGGAGCTCTCTGAGTGATGGAGCCTGAATGTGTCTCACTTAAGATCCCCCACTAGAGGACAGTGAAACATCAGATACTGAATCAGGACCCTGAGACACAATCTAACATCCATCAGTGACTGTTTTGGCACATTTAAATGCATCTTTTGTTTTTAAAGATTAAATGAGTGAAACCTATTGCCATTTTAGTCTTTTAACAATTTACTGTATATTAGACTTACACTTCACACCGATGACCAACGTCTTTGACATAATGGAAAGCAACTCTTTAAAATGTGTTTACTTGAGCAAGGACTCATAATCCAACCTGGTCTCACCAGAATGCGTGACTCCACCACGACTCCTTAACACCGCAGTGCGTGGTGGACTCACGAACTCTGCTACATTTACGTGTCTGCACCAGGCAAACAACCCCAATGCAAAGTGAATGAGGCTCCTTTGTCGTGTTGTACACACGCATTTCTACAACGTCCAGCAGTGAGCTTTTATTCTATGGAACGTTTTTAAAATCTACTTTATAGCTTGTAGCAACTCACGGGAGGCTTCTTTTATTTTATTTGTATTCATAATAATTTTTATTGTTCCTCAGAATGTATTATGGTGCATTAGTTACGATTTTTTGTTCTCAAAAAACAGTGCATTGTGTGTAATAAAACTGTGATTTTTATTAAATTAGTACGTTTTTAAGGAAGGCCAGAGCTGCAGCTGTGTCAAAACGATTGTTCCCTTTAGTTAATGTTTTTTAAAAGATAATTATATATAGGTAATCTTTAAAGAAATGTATGTTCTATATTCAACATTAGATAAACACAGAAGAAACCTTTCCAAGTACCATCAGTAGATGTTCAGGAAAGTTTGGCTAATAAGAATAATTGGTAGACTTCATTTGGTACAGATCAGTTGTAGCATTTACAAATGTATGAATTCAAATTTTAGGAATGTTTAATCTTTCCTTTCCAGGTTTTTACAAAAGTCTTTGAATATTTGCCTAACTTTTCCTTTTCAGATTTTGAACAATGTACTTGACTAAAATGAATGTATTGATTTTACTAAGACTAAGTGCCTTACTCTTGACTAAAGCGTAATGAAGTAAACGTAAAGTAATCCTAAAATTGAGGACTCTGCAACTTTGCAGATCCCAATGCCTTCATAGCAATATCTGGGAATTTCAACCGTGTCAATCTAAAGAAATCTCTTCCCACCTTTAAACAGTATGTTGATTGCAAAACGAGGGAAAATAAAACATTAGACTTACTGTATGCTAATGTCAAGGAGGCATACAGTGGGGCAAAAAAGTATTTAGTCAGCCACCAATTGTGCAAGTTCTCCCACTTAAAAAGATGAGATTTTCATCCTCGGTACACTTCAACTATGAGAGACAGAATGAGAAAAAAAAAAAAATCCAGAAACTCATATTGTCTGATTTTTAAAGAATTTATTTGCAAATGATGGTGGAAAATAAGTATTTGGTCAATAACAAAAGTTCATCTCAATACTTTGTTATATACCCTTTGTTGGCAATGACAGAGGTTAAACGTTTTCTGTAAGTCTTCACAAGGTTTTCACACACTGTTGCTGGTATTTTGGCCCATTCCTCCATGCAGATCTCCTCTAGAGCAGTGATGTTTTGGGGCTGTCGCTGGGCAACACAGACTTTCAACTCCCTCCAAAGATTTTCTATGGGGTTGAGATCTGGAGACTGGCTAGGCCACTCCAGGACCTTGAAATGCTTCTTACGAAGCCACTCCTTCGTTGCCCGGGCAGTGTGTTTGGGATCATTGTCATGCTGAAAGACCCAGCCACGTTTCATCTTCAATGCCCTTGCTGATGGAAGGAGGTTGTCACTCAAAATCTCACGATACATGGCCCCATTAATTCTTTCCTTTACACGGATCAGTCGTCCTGGTCCCTTTGCAGAGAAACAGCCCCAAAGCATGATGTTTCCACCCCCATGTCTCACAGTAGGTATGGTGTTCTTTGGACTCAGCATTCTTTCTCCTCCAAACACGTCAAGTTGAGTTTTTACCAAAAAATTCTATTTTGGTTTCATCTGACCATATGACATTCTCCCAATCCTCTTCTGGATCATCTAAATGCTCTCTAGCAAACTTCAGACGGGCCTGGACATGTACTGGCTTAAGCAAGGGGGACACGTCTGGCACTGCAGGATTTGAGTCCCTGGCGGCGTAGTGTGTTACTGATGGTAGCCTTTGTTACTTTGGTCCCAGCTCTCTGCAGGTCATTGACTAGGTCCCCCCGTGTGGTTCTGGGATTTTTGCTCACCGTTCTTGTGATCACTTTGACCCCACGGGGTGAGATCTTGTGTGGAGCCCCAGATCGAGGGAGATTATCAGTGGTCTTGTATGTCTTCCATTTTCTAATAATTGCTCCCACAGTTGATTTCTTCACACCAAGCTGCTTACCTATTGCAGATTCAGTCTTCCCAGCCTGGTGCTGGTCTACAATTTTGTTTCTGGTGTCCTTTGACAGCTCTTTGGTCTTGGCCATAGTGGAGTTTGGAGTGTGACTGTTTGAGGTTGTGGACAGGTGTCTTTTATACTGATAACGAGTTCAAACAGGTGCCATCAATACAGTTAACGAGTGGAGGACAGAGGAGGCTCTTAAAGAAGAAGTTACAGGTCTGTGAGAGTCAGAAATCTTGTTTGTTTGTAGGTGACCAAATACTTATTTTACAGAGGAATTACCCAATTAATTCATTAAAAATCCTACAATGTCATTTCCTGGATTCTTTCCCCCCATTCTGTCTCTCATGGTTGAAGTGTACCTAGGATGAAAATTACAGGCATCTCTTATCTTTTTAAGTGGGAGAACTTGCACAATTGGTGGCTGACTAAATACTTGCCCCACTGTATAGCTCAATAGCACTCCCCCCCTTAGGCAGATCAGACCATAACCTGGTGCACTTAAAACCCCTTTATAAACCAGCAGTCCAGCGGCAACCTGTGACTACCACTACTGTACGGACGTGGTCACCGGAGGCTGTGGAGACTTTACAGGGATGTTTTGAGGTGACTGACTGGGATGTCCTCTGTGATGCACATGGGGAGGATATAGACGGACTCACAGACTGCATCACCGACTATATTCATTTTTGCACGGACAATATAATCCCAGCCAGAACAATTAAGTGTTTTTCCAATAATAAACCCTGGGTGACCAAGGACATCAAGGTGTCACTTAACAGGAAAAAAGCTGCCTTCATGAGTGGTGACAAGGAGGAGATGAAGAAGGCACAGTTACAACTGAAGAAGGAAATACAAACGAGCAAGGAGTGCTACAGGAGGAAGCTGGAGAGTAAACTGGCCCAAAACAACACCAGGGAAGTGTGGCGTGGGATGAGAACCATGGAAACAAGACTGATCAGGTGATGGGAGGAGATCTACAGGAGGCCAATGACTTAAACCTGTTTTTCAACAGGTTTGATGATGAGGTTACCACCCCTCCCTCCTCCACCTGTGACTCACCCGCTGTGATTCCCAGGGAGCCTTTCCTCCCATCTCATCCATCTCATCCCTCTTGCCCCCCCCCCCCCCCCCCCCGACCAGGGCTCTCTCTCAGCCCCATTGTGCATGCCCCCACTCACCATCACTGCAGAGGACGTGAGGGGAGAGTTCAGCCGTCTACACTAAAGGAAGGCTGCAGAGCCTGACGGCCTCAGCCCCAGTCTGCTGAAAGGATGTGCTACTCAGCTGTGTGCAGTTTTTCGGCACATTTTCAACCTGAGCCTGGACATGATGGCCGTCCCTGCCCTGTGGAAGACAACATGCCTGGTTCCTGTGCCGAAGAAGATACATCCACGCACACACAGTGACTACAGACCGGTGGCTTTGACATCACATGCCATGAAGTCGCTGGAGAGGCTGGTCCTTAAACACCTCCGTACAGTGATCGCACCATCACTAGACCCCCTGCAGTTTGCATATCAGCCTCGTATTGGAGTGGAGGACGCCATCATCTTCCTGCTGCACAGAGTACACACACACACCTTGAGAAGGCAGGCAGCACTGTGAGAGTAATGTTTTTTGACTTTTCCAGTGCTTTCAATACCATCAGACCTGCCCTGCTCAGCAGTAAGCTACTGGACATGCAGGTGGATGCTCCACTGGTGAGCTGGATAACCAACTATCTCACAGCTCGGCCACAGTACGTGAAGCTACAGAATAACACCTCTGACATTATATTGAGCAGCACGGGCGCTCCTCAGGGCACGGTCCTCTCTCCCTTCCTGTTCAAAGTCTATACATCAGACTTCAGACACTGCTCACAGTCCTGCCATCTGCAGAAATTCTCAGATGACTCTGCCATTGTGGGCTATATCATCAGAGATGAGGAAGCTGAGTACAGGAGTGTGGTGGACAGTTTTGTGGAGTGGTGCGGTCAGAACCATCTGCAGCTCAACGTCACAAAAACCAAGGAGCTAGTGGTTGACTTCAGGAAGCGGAGTACCGCCCCAAGCCCAATTACCATCGTGGGCATGGATGTAGACATTATGGACAGCTACAAGTTCCTGGGTGTCCACATAGACAATAAACTGGACTGGAGTAAAAACACTGAGGCCCTATATAAGAAAGGCCAGAGTCACCTGTATTTCCTCAGGAGACTCAGGTCCTTCAACGTATGCAGCACTATGTTGCAGATGTTTTATGACTCGGTGGTCTCCAGTGTGATCTTCTTTGCTGTAGTGTGTTGGGGCAGCGGGGTGAAGACAGCTGATGCCAACAGACTCAACAAGCTCATCAGGAGAGCAGGCTCTGTCCTGGGAGTGGATCAGGAGTCGTTGGCAGTGGTGTCGGAGGGGAGAATGCTGAGGAAACTTCTCGGCATTCTGGACAACGGGTCTCACCCCCTGCATGCCACACTGGTTTCCTACCGGAGCACTTTCAGCCACAGACTGAGTTCACCGATAACCACCACACAGCGCCACAGGAGGTCTTTCCTCCCAGTGGCCATCAAACTCTTTAACTCTTCACCCCTAAGTAAAGGGCACTGAGAACTTCCAAACCAACACTATGTGCAATATACATATCAATATAATTAACATCATTGCAATACACTCGCTGCTATATATATATATAACTATGTGCAATATTATATTATTATTATTATTAGTATTATTATTAATAATGCTATGATAACGTGCAATTACGTAACTGCCACTACGTTTTAATTTTTGCACTACTAACTACTAAATACTGCTAATAATGATTGCATTGATTGTGTGACCATCTATGTTTCTATGTGTCATGTTGTCTGTGGATGATTGCTCTTTTTCTGCTGTGTTTATTGTAATTTGTTACTCTGGCACAACAATTTCCTTCGGGATGAATAAAGTCTTATCTTATCTTATCTTATTACAGATTGATCAAATCACCACTGTGAATGTTATACCTTAACTGTGAATTTTTAGCTGGATCTCTTATGATCCTGATTTTATACCTTACCTGGATCTCTTATGATCCTACGTTTAAAATGCTTTTGACTATTGATTGCCTAAGTAAATCTTTAAACTGCAAGCTGGTTTTGATTTTATAGTTTGATAATTGAGATTAACTAATGGTTAATTGTTAAAACATATTATTTTAAAATAGATGTTTTTGCTATTATGCATCTATGTTTTATGTGTGTTCATTATTGTGCTTTTGACAAAAGATGATCCAAACACTGATGAGTGATGATTTGTCTATTATGATTGTCTGTATCAATCATTGTGATTGAATATTGCAATCTTATTCTACTTTGTGATGTAATTGATGTACGGTGAGACCACACTCAAATCTGAAGACGCCTATTGATTTAAGTATTGACCACATTTTTATTAGGCTAATCTTTTAAGGTTATCATAAATTATAAAAAGGAGTGAAACTGTTAGAGAATAATTCTCCCTTACTCCTAGGTATCTAACCTTTTTGCCCTTTGACGTTTATGACCAACCCTGATGTCTGTTATCTCCCTTAAGGAATGAGAGGCTTCAGCTATATGTTGATGTTCCCAGTTTATGACCGGGCAACTCTCGGTCACAGATGGTTTATGATTGTGAGCACGCTGACTTCGAGTCTAAGGGTCAGACAAGTGACTCAGTGTCTCCAGATGTTGGGGCTATCTCCAGTGTTCCCAGATGTTTACGGTAGCTCCCCCAATATGTTGATTACTCTCAGTTAACCATTTAAAAGGTCTAGCAGGAGAAAGGCGCGGCCGAATTGATGTGGCAACTCTACGGGCAGTCAGAACCTCTGGCTGCTGTGACTTGTGATGTGAATCCTCCGGCCTATACTTGTAATAAATCATCAGTGTTTGACATCAAAGCTCCAACTCTCCTCGTGTCTCTCTGAGTCCTGATTCTCCATTGCTACAGAAGTTTCCCTTACACTCTCCACTTTTGTAATCGCTCTAGCTATATTCTCCATTACGTATGGGGCATGTCTTCCCCTCATCCAAATAGCCCCATCATCTGCGTATAGATTGGATGCATGTGTCTAAGCATTCAAATATATAATTAATCATGATGTTAAATAATATTGGACTGACTGCACTCCTTTGTGGAATACCATTTTCTATTTCTAAATAATTGGAAATATCTGCTCCAACCTTTACTCTAAATGTCCTGTCTGTTAAAAAGGCCCTTACCCAATTGTACATTCTCCTTCCCATAACCATTCTACTCAATTTGATCAGTAACCCATCCCTCCACATAGAGTCATACGCCTTTTCAATGTCAAAGTACACTATTGCCATTATCTCTTTCATTTTCAGTGTTTTTTCCACATCATTACTCACTCTTACTAATGCATCTATTGTGGACCGCCCTTTACTAAATCCGCTCTGTAAACTACTCAGCAGGAGAGAGTAGGCTTCCTGGATTGCCTCATTTAATGACAGACCCTGGCTGCTGATAGGCCGGCTGAGAGTGAGGGGATCCAATCAGCTGTCAGTCTGAGCTGCACAGGCAGGAAGTGATCAGCTGATTACCTGCAGTGAGAAAAAGGGGGAGAAGAGAAAAGAGCAGGAGGAGGGAAACACAACAGAACCAGCAAAGCCCGCCTGGCACTACCAGAGTTCATCAGCTGTTAAAGGTGGAGCAACTTCTACTGGGTATCTCAACCTATAATTATATATCATTGTTTAGTAATATTCTCTTTTAGCTAATAATCTGAATTTGTAACTAGTACCTACATTTGTCAAATCATTGTAGTGCAGTAAAAAGTGCAATACTGGTTTCCAAATTGTAGTGGAGTTGAAGTATAAAGTAGCATATAATGGAAATACTCAAGTAAAGTACAAATACCACAATATTGCACAATACTTGAGTAAATGTACTTCACTACATCACACCACTGCATGGTAGTAAAGAGCAGTAATGAAGTAATTCACGAGTAGAGTTCATGATTATACTGGGCCAGAATCAGAGTAACAGCGGAGCCACCATGAGGAGTAAATGCTGATTTGATTTACTAAACCTTTAGAGGACTTGGAGAATAAGAGGGTAACAAACAACTAAACTGAACTCAAATCCAAAAGTGACGGGCAGCCAGAGACGCTTCACTTAGAACAAAGAACTTAGAACAAAGAACAAAGACTTCACTTTTGTCTTCCTGTTATCCTCAAGTTTACTTTACATCTTTGATCCTTGGGGGTCATTTTGACTAACAAACAAACTAGTGGCAGAGGAATAATTATATATTAAGACAGCAGCATCATAAGAGGGCAACCATGTGACAGAGTGTATCACTTTGCTGAAGGATAGTTGTGACCACCTATCCAGGTCAGACTCTAAAGACTTTCCAAGATGTAAAAATGCTGCTGCCGGAGTACTGACTGGAAGTATTGCTGATATCATGTCTACCATCCTCTTAAAATACTCTGTCCAACAATATCAGTCTCAGGAAGAAAGGTTTTTTAACGCTTATTAAAAGAAAAACATGCATTCTTGTACTCAGGAGGGGACATTGATAGAGGATTACTGGAATAGTACACAGTAAGTACTTCATAGTACTTGTGGGGGTAGTTTCACTAGTACTGAGTCCAACAGGATCAATCTCACATTTCCCTCATCAAACTTAGCAGTAGCTTGATTTTGTTCTCAGCAGGAGACCTTGACAGAGGATTTCTCAAAAGATACACAGTAAAAGTACTTCAATGTATTATTAGTAGTAGGCTAACTAATACAAAGTCAAAAAGTATCAATTTCATTAAGAACTAATGGTACAATTTTATTTGTATCACTCATCAAAGACAGCAGAAAACATGCATTATGTACTATGGAGGGGACTCTGACAGAGGATTACTCACAGAGTACACAGAGTAAAGTACACAGAGTAAGTAAGTACACAGAGTAAAAGTACTTCATTTCATTTCTGGTAGCAGTCAAACTAGTGCAGAGTCCAACAGAGTCAGTTTTATTAAGAACTTGTGGTAACAAATATTTGTATCACTCATTGAATATAGCAGGAAAAAAAATGAAGAGCAGCTGATTTGAAAAAACAAACTCGAGAGACGGCTGAGTGACCGCAGTGCGGAATCGCTGTATAGTTTAAATATCCTTACAATGTTGTCAGTGTTAGACAAAGGCCTATTATATTTACAGCCCTTGATAACATTCATTTTCTGGGCTCGATATGTGGCGATTTCGTTGTGATCGCTAAATTCACCTTGTTTCTGTCACGGTTATCATGTCAGGTCACAGGTCTATGTCTAGGTTTGGGTGTTTTCACTGTTCTCTATGTCATGTTTTCATTATCCTTGAAATAAAGGACTATCAGAGTTATCTGCATTTGGGTCCTGCTTCCTTCACTCAACCGTGACAGAAAGCACCAACCAGAAATGGACCCAGCAGATGATCCATTTGAGGTGGAACTACAACATTTTTTCCTTTGCTTTGGCTTGCTGCTATGATTGGTGGAGGGGAGCGTCCAGTGTTCTGCAGAGGGAAGCCGCTCTGGTAGAGGCACACCGGTTGGCTATGGAGAAACCAGACTTGGTGAAGTTCTTACCTGGCTGGATTTTGAACTTCATCTGGGTGTGTGATTTCCAGCCTGCGGACTATAAACGTCTCGGTGTGTTCCGTCTGGAGTCAACCAGTGCTTCCGCCCCAGTTCCTGCTCCTGTCCAAGAGTCGTTTTCTGGAACTCGGCTGGCTTTTGGAGGTCCACGGAGCCTTCAGGCGGCTTCTAAGAGAAGGAGTCGCAAGTCCAGGCTAGCAATCCGAGCCCCAAGAGCCATGGTTCCGGCTACAGAACCGGCCCACACAGCCATGGTTCCGGCCCCAGTACAGGCCCCAGCAGCCATGGTTCCAGCCCCAGTTCTGGCCCCAGCAGCCATCATTCCGGCTCCAGTTCTGGCCCCAGCAGCCATCATTCCGGCCCCAGTTCTGGCCCCAGCAGCCATTGTTCCAGCCCCAGTTCTGGCCCCAGCAGCCATCATTCCGGCCCCAGTTCTGGCCCCAGCAGCCATGGTTCCGGCCCCAGTTCTGGCCCCAGCAGCCATGGTTCCAGACCTAGTTCTGGCCCCAGCAGCCATGGTCCCGGCCCCAGCAGCCATGGTTCCAGCCTTAGCTCTGGCCCCAGCTGCCATAGTCCCATCTCTGGTCCCTTCTCTAGTCTCTTCTCGAGTCCCTCCTCTTGTCCCTTCCCTAGTCCCTCCTCAGGTCACTTTCCTAGTCCCTTCTCTAGTCCCTTCTCCAGTCCCACCTCTAGTCACTTCTCTAGTCCCATCTCAAGTCCCTACTCAATTCCTTTCTCAAGTCCTTTCTCAAGTCCCTCCTCTAGTCACTTCCCTAGTCCCTTCTCCAGTCCCTCCTTTAGTCACCTCTCTGGCCCCTTCCCGAGCCCCTTCTCTAGTCCCACCTCGAGTCACTTCTCTAGTCCCTTCCCTCATCCCATCTCAAGTTCCCTCTCGAGTCCCCTCTCTAGTTCCCTCTCAAGTCTCCTCTCGAGCTACCTCTCAAGCCACCTCTCGAGTCCCTTCTCAAGTCCCCTCTCAAGATCCCTCTCAAGTCTCCACTCAAACCCCATGTCCTGTACCGTTGGAGGTTCCGCTGGGGGTCCTGCCAACCCCATGTCCTGTCTCGTTGGAGGCCCCGCCGACTACTCTCCTGCCGGGGGTCCTGCCAACCCTGTGTCCTGTCCCGTTGGAGGCCCCGCCGACTACTCTCCTGCCGGGGGTCCTGCCAACCCTGTGTCCTGTCCCGTTGGAGGCCCCGCCGACTACTCTCCTGCCGGGGGTCCTGCCAACCCTGTGTCCTGTCCCGTTGGAGGCCCCGCCGACTACTCTCCTGCCGGGGGTCCTGCCAACCCCATGTCCTGTGCCGTTGGAGGTCCCGCCGACTACTCTCCTGCCGGGGGTCCTGCCAACCCTTTGTCCTGTCTCGTTGGAGGCCCCGCCGACTACTCTCCTGCCGGGGGTACTGCCAACCCTGTGTCCTGTCCCGTTGGAGGTCCCGCCGACTACTCTCCTGCCGGGGGTCCTGCCAACCCTATGTCCTGTCCCGTTGGAGGCCCCGCCGACTACTCTCCTGCCGGGGGTACTGCCAACCCTGTGTCCTGTGCCGTTGGAGGTCCCGCCGTCTACTCTCCTGCCGGGGGTACTGCCAACCCTTTGTCCTGTCCCGTCGGAGGTCCCGCCAACCGCTCTCCTGCTGGGGGTCCTGCCAACTCCTGGTCCTCTTCCGTGGGGGATCCTGCCGAAGCCTGTCCCGCCGGCTCCGGTTCCTGTCCGGCCGACACCGGGTCCTGCCCGGCCTCCGGAGCTGTCTGGTCTTCGCCCTCGATCCCGACCCTCTGTGAGCCGCGGTCTTCGTCTGCGGGCCCGGCCTCCTGACTCTTCCTGCCGCTGCCCTCGTCCTCGGGCCCGGCCCCCTGACTCTTCCTGCCACTGCCCTCGTCCTCGAGCCCGGCCCCCTGACTCTTCCTGCCGCTGCCTTCGCCCTCGATCCCGACCCTCTGTGAGCCGCGGTCTTCGCCCGCGGGCCCGGCCCTCCTGACTCTTCCTGCCGCTGCCCTCGTCCTCGGGCCCGGCCCCCTGACTCTTCCTGCCGCTGCCCTCGTCCTCGAGCCCGGCCCCCTGACTCTTCCTGCCGCTGCCTTCGCCCCACCATGGACTCTGCCTTGCCCCTGGGCCGTCCGCCCGAGACCCCCACCTTGGACTCTGCCGTGCCCCCGGGCCGTCCGCCCGAGATCCCTTCCTGGTCCCCTACTGGGCTCCTGGGCGGTCAGCTTAGTTCCCTCCTCCGGACTCCCTCCACCCACCCTGCTGGACTGTGTGGGATTTTTGTTTTGGGGTTTAGGGACGTCTGGAATCCGTCCCTTGAGGGGGGGGTTCTGTCACGGTTATCATGTCAGGTCACAGGTCTATGTCTAGGTTTGGGTGTTTTCACTGTTCTCTATGTCATGTTTTCCTCCTGTCGTTAGTTTCCCTGGTGTCCCTGTGTTTTCTCCTCCCTCCTCACCTGTGTCTCGTTAGCTGATTGTGTTCACCTGTGGCCCTTGTGTTTTCTCCTCCCTCCTCACCTGTGTCTCGTTAGCTGATTGTGTTCACCTGTGGCCCTTGTGTTTCTCCTCCCCTGCCCGGCTGTTTCTTGTCTTGTAATTATCCCTCCCTGTATTTAGTCTTGTCTCGTGCTGTGTTCAGTGTTGGTGCTTCTTTTGTTGGTGACTGAATTCACCCCGGTGAGTGTTCTGTTCTGTATGTATAAGTTTCATTATCCTTGAAATAAAGGACTATCAGAGTTATCTGCATTTGGGTCCTGCTTCCTTCACTCAACCGTGACAGTTTCCCCATGTTTATAATATTATCACCATTCCAAGCAAACGAGGGCTTTTGTTTTGAAATCACTTCCGCGAGTTTCGCCCTGCCCCTCACTCCAATGACCATTTAGTAAGGTAAAAAACAAAAAGGCCTCTCAGACGCTCTTCCGCAAACTTGTGTAATAAAGAAAAACAAATGGACCGTAGATACACGGATTAGGGCGACACCATCTGAGGCCTGTACTACGAAGCAGGATTTTCTCTTAGCCGGCTAACTTCAGGGAAAACTCAGGGTTTCCGGTCCTATGACGCTGGTTTTCTTTTTAGCGGGCTAGATCTCCATGGTAACTTATGCTGCAGGTTGCAGGCTAAGAGCTCAACTCAGTGAAAGCACTGCCTGCTGACCAATCAGAGCTCAGTGTGCGGAGTTTAAAGCGATCAAGTCATATTACAGGAGAAAGGAAATACAGAAAAGCTGCCGTTGCAGGAAAGACGGCTGGCAAACATCACCGACTGTGTGAACATGAAAATTAATAGAATATCACCTCCCATCTTCAGAGCAATCTCACTATTATAACATTAGCGTTAAGAAAGCTTAATTAAATATCTGCCACAACATAAGTAACCGGATCAGAGTAACATTAAGTACAGTCCGCAGAATATCACATCATAATGTATCATATATCTCCTTATCTGAGTCAGTTGAGCCGTATCTGGCCGTGCAACACTCACAGTGTCACATACTGTATGCAGAAGCATTATTTTAAGCAACACATTAAGTTGACGAAACACTCGAGTCAAATGCATAGACTGTATATATGTAATGAAAGTCAGATCGTGTTTTAGACGGGCAGTGATATCATAAACCTGTTAATGTATGCATTCAAACACTTGTTCTGTTACCAGCTGTGTTCACCTTGCAGGTGCAGCTCTGTGGCTTTGATCCTGGATAAAGTGTTCAAGTCATGGATGTTTAAAGTTTAACTTCTTCATATGTCTAATATTATAGTTGACTTTTCATTCAGGAAGTATGACGCTGCGCTGTCAGTACGCTATGTTTGTGATTGGTCGAATGCTCCAAATTCCACCCCTTTTATGTGAACGTGCACCGAACCAGATAGGACACGGCTGGCTTGAGCGATCCACTTGATAACCAGCGTCGTAGTACAGTTTAGCGAGAACGCGTATGTTTTGGATTAGGCCAACCGGCTAACTCAAACATATCCAGGTTAGGTTGAACCAGCTTCGTAGTACAGGCCTCTGGTCAAAACTTTAAATATTTGACCATGTGCAAATGAAGAACTCTCACTGGTTCAGAACCTTTTTCCTTAAGTGAGTCTCTATTCTTTTCTGACTTTATGGGTATTTGAATTTATATTAAATACATAACAATAAGATTGCAGGACATCTAATACTCTTCACTCTGAATCCAGAACAATACAACTGCAGGAGTATTGATAAAGCGAGATGTTTGCATGCATGTTGATTTGGGCAAAATCCAGCAGAGCGGATCGTGCTGTTCATTATATGTCATCTATCTGTAAAGAAAACAGTCTAAATATTTAACATAAAGCTGTGAAACAGTCTCAATAATTGGCAGCAAAAATGTAAGGTTTAATTGGAATAAAAGGATACATGTTGAGATAGGAAGTTCTAATATCTTAAAAGAAGAGCTTGAATATAAAAAAATACAAACTCTTTTGGCTCCTTCCTGTCTTCCTACTGGGTCTCTCTTGGCTTTGTGCTGGCTATCTTCTAGCTCAATTCAGGGTTTTGGATTTTTTTTCTAGCTCTATCCCTGATCATTTTCAGAACCTGAAGGCTCTATATATCTTCTGGTTCTCCTCTGGATCCATCCACTATCTTTTGTCTCTGTCCAGTGAATTACACTTGTGTTACTGGAGCAGGTAAAGCATACAACAGATACTTTCAGCATTATCGGAGCATGAAGTGAAAGCTTGGAAGAAACACAGCGGACTTCTAAACAATGAACACCCGCAACTTGTAAGAAATAAAGTTGGGTTTTATGCGTTCTAATATTGCAATGCAAACCCATGATGTAATGACAGTAATTAAGAATCATTGAGTCATTGAATGATCATTTCAGTAGATTTAATCAAACAAAGCATAAACATATTGGACATGGCCTCAAGACTGTAACCTCTTCACATTCTGTTGAAACAGTCAATTACTAGCCATATCTCACACATTGCTGTTTTGAATCATTAATGTGTGGATGACAGTTGAACTGGATGAGGTAACATTTATGCCATCTGCTGGAAAGAAGACGTATCGATCTGTTGGTGTCGTTTGAACAACAAAAAAACAGAGTGAATCTCTCATTTCATCAACAATCTTTGAGTACAGACACCGTCCTGCAGAGAGCACACAGCCCAACAGCACGTCTTTGGTCTAGCATCACTTTACAAAACGTTTGCATTAAGGCAATAAGACTAGCTGGTCCCTTGTAAAGGTCAGTCCACCTTAAATGATCAGCAGGTGAAAGGCAGGACACATGAACTTGGTCCTGAGGAGATGTAACGATTATTAAACAAGAAAGTTGTCGAGTCAAGGGGTCAAAGAAATGAACATTTGTGATTATGAGTGAATCGGTTGCAGGTGGGTGAAATCAGGCTTAGGGAGTAACGTATTAGATGTAACGGCATTAGGTCATCAGGACACAAAATAGACAAATGTATTCCCTTACATACCTTAGGGACATGTGTGTCCACTGTGTGGACATTAACTACAGGTCGCGGTACTCCAAGTGTACAGGCATGCAGTTCGGCCCCAGGGCAAAATAAAAATAAGCTGGGGTGCTACATAGATAGCCAGTGCAGGGGTCTTCCACGTGGAAAAAGAACCGGAGACTGACGAGCTTTCCCCGCAGAGTCCAATGAGTGGACATCATTGTCCGTGGTGTGTACAGAATAACATGTCCATATCACGGACATTAATACATAGAGTGGTGTCCATGAAATAGACATTGCAAATAAGTGTTTAAAATGTGCGGAAAACTGTTTGAAATGTCGGGAAAAGGGTTGTGAATACAGACCCAGAGCCCAGGTGGTGCAGCACCTGACTTTTCAACCCCGGAATACGTGTTTAAAAGGGGGGGGAAAGTATTGTAAATAGAGGCTATCACAGGCTATGTCAGACATCCATGAAATACACCGGGAAAACCACCTATTTGTACCCGCTCAAAGAGCCCCAAACCACGGACGAAGCAGCTCCAGAATCTCTCCCTGATATGGGCAAACAGGCTGTCAGGTGCTGATGGAAAGCAGGCGGAAATTCATTGATTGTTTTACCCAGGAAGAAGGCTTTACAAGGCGAGTAAAGTGCTCCAGCATCTCTCCCTGACATGAGCAAACAGGCTATGTCAGACATCCATGAAATACACCGGGAAAACCACCTATTTTACCCGCTCAAAGAGCCCCAAACCACGGACGAAGCAGCTCCAGCATCTCTCCCTGACATGCACACTTCCATAACCTCGCGCACCTTGGGTCCCCGGGCCCCCGAACTTAAGCACTCCCCCACGGACTAAACCCAGATGATCACACCCTCAAGAACCTGGGAACCTTAAAGGGGTGGATTTTGCGGTGCTCAACTGCCCGCCCACCAGCATCAATATTCGGCCTTATTCACAGCACCACTCACCCTCCTGTGGAGGATGTTATCATGCCCCTGGTAATATATAAAGGGGTGGATTTTGCGGTGCTCAACTGCCCGCCCACCAGCATCAATATTCGGCCTTCTTCACCTGCCCTGCTGGAGGTTCACACTTTAACTTTTTGTTTACCCTACTCTGCCTTACACATCCTCCAACACACTTGAGCACTCCTCACTCGGACTGAACCCCTCCATGCACACCACCAGAACCTCGTGCCCCTGGGGACCTTAAAGGGGAAAACACCCTTATTTTCAGCATATTGCTTTACCTTCCCTCTCACACTGCTCACTATTGCCACTTGTTCACTCCATTTATCCAGTACCAACTCAACTAGGGTGTAATAGTTTTTCAAAAATAGGACCAAGTAAGTTAAATAAATAAATTTTATTCACAGATTTATATACAATTATATACAATATACAATATACAATTTTCATTTCATTTAGACAAGTAAGTTAAATAAATACACTTTATTCACAGAATTATATACAATTATATAAAATATACAATTACAATTGTCATTTCATTTAGACAAAGTTTAAGTTCACTTTTGGAAGAACCATAGAAAATGGTGAAAACTGATCAAATGTATCCGAAAATAGTGCCTCGTAAGGCGGGTAAAGTCCCCTGACAACTCCCCTTGCATTCCTCCATAATTTAATTTCATAACATGTTAACATGAAGGGGCCAGAGTACAACAACAGATTTCATATTTACAAGTTGATCATTGGCTTGTGCACTGGTAACATTGTCCGTATCGGGTGAAGTTGGTGCAGAGTCTGGCACCCTCTCTTCACCCAAATCGAATTCTTCGTCTGACGTCTCGGCATCGGGGGAGTCTTGGTAGGGAGTGGAGCTATGCTCCTCTCCAGAGCTGCCACTGTCAATGTCCCCCAAATTGTCTTCACTCCCCGATGATGCTGCTGCCGCTGCTTGCAGTGACTCTGTGAAGAGCAGCCTTATGTCCGCAGCCTCCTTCAAAGAAGGATTTTTTGTGTAGAATTTGTCTGCCGTAGCCGTGTTATGGCACATAAAGTCAGTCACTCGCTGGCGGTTGTCTATGTCTTGAAACCTCTTTGCGTTATCGGCATGGACTGTGCGGAGGTCAGTGAAATTAATGGGACCTTTTAGTCCCACATCAGCCCATGCCAACCTCAGGAAGTGGGCAAGGTTCCTCGACGGGTTCTTCCCCGCTGTGTATAGGAAGTAGCGGTTCTGGGTGCAGGTCAGCGTCCTCTTGATTTCCAGCCACCTCTTCATCCATCCGAATTCTTCTATGGTGAGGTACAGCTGCGCTTCACCAAACGCGTTGGCCGTCTTGTGGTTGCTTACCTGTTATGACAGAGGTAGAGAGCGTCAATACAAGTATCAATCATGCACAACATGTTTATCACTGCCAGAATAAACACATTTTGTAATAGCACTCACGTGGATGAGGTAGCCGAAGTCTGTGCCTGTTATCTCCGCCTTTCGGACCTCACAGTTGGTCATGTTGGAGTAGACCCCCGGACGGTGGCCGTAAATACAGCTCCAATGCAGGGTCATGTAACCATAGAGCAAGAGCCGGGTTGCGGTAGTCGGATTGCTGGCCATCAGGTTCAAGAGCTGAGGGATGCGACCTTTGGCCACAGTCAAACAAGTCATGATGTTTTTATGGCTCGGCAGGCCTTCCATTTTGTCCCGCTTCACCTGCATCTGGTGGATGATCACCTTTTTCCTCAGGGACCTCAGGATGGCAGCAAGTTCGCGTTGGACGACAATCATGTCGTTTTGGTTGAGCCTGCTTCCCTTGCATGGTGTGGCTGCCATGTATTTTAGAAAGTGTGATATATTTTTGATATAGAAGTCAGAGGTCGTGACCTGTAGGCTGGACAGTATCAGGCTCCGGGACCAGCTGTTGGCAAAGGAAAACGCATCAGTACATCGTATTGCGTCAATGTGGAGAACACACACAATGATGCTGACATCATGGACAGTTTTTTGATGTTACTCACCCACGTATCCTCTTCAGATCCCTCAGAAAGAGCCAGTCCGACTTGCGTTTGAAACCGTGTGCCATGAAGCTGAGGAAGGATTTCACGGATTTCATTTTCGAGACTGCATTTTCTTGGAGCCTCACTGTTGGGTCGATGCCCTCATAATTCTCCCGGTAGCCTTGCAGATACTCCTCTGTGAAACATAACACAGTACTTTAATGACAACACATTGTGCATTACAGAAACTGCATTTGTGACACATCTAACACACTTACCCATTATGCATGGGAATGTTATATTCCGCATTATATTCCCCCGGCCCCTGCCGCAGAACCAGGGGGAATTTATGGGAGGGGAGGTTGATGAGGCCTCGGTATCTACGGATGCAGGTTCTGAGGAGCTGGATGCAGGTGTCTGAGAGGCAATGGGGGACTTGCTGCACGAGGGAATGGGGGAATAGCTGCACAAGGGAATGGGGGACTTGCTGAAGGATGGACCTTTGGACTTGGACTGCCTCGTTGGTGTTGCCTCTGTTCGGGGTCGTTTCCTTAGAAACACCCGCTCTTGTTCCTCCCCATACTCTTCATCAAAGCCATGCATGTTATCAGCTACCCTCTGGTCATCCCTCTGTCGCTTATGTTTTATCCTCTGCTGCAGCTTGAAGCGCAGGGATTTCACCTCAGCAGCATATCTGTCCCTCTGAGCCCTCATTGTGTTTGCCTCCATCCTCCATTCCTTACAGTCCGGGTTGTCACATTCAATCACTGGGGACAAGGGTGGAGGTTGTGAAAGGACCCTCAGTGTCCACATCCCAAGAGGTAATCATCGCTACTGTGGGGTTTGTCAGTCGGAGCGCTTGAAGGTCCTTCGTTGCCACTGTCATTTTGACTTTATTAACGGCCACATATAGCTCCTCCCGCGACAGCTCGACATGGTCCTGGTACAAGTGCCGGTCCAGCCTTGTCCCGGTATAGTTGCATCCTGCAATGATGCAGGGATGCAGCCTTATATTTGTACGTCAATTTGCCAAGAACAGGAGAATTTTTCTTTCAACCAAGTTACGCACACAATGGTTTCTTTGCAAATGCTTGCTCAGGGCATGGAAGGAATGGTTACAGATCGGACAACACATCAACATCCTATCTGTATGCATGAGCATTTTGGTACCGGGAAGTGTACCCTGTAGAATGAAAGTGAAAAGACTCGAGAAAGTTGCACTCAGCGAACTAGAAAGACCCCATGTCAAATCTCTCCAGGTTATATTCAAAACATTGTTTTTTCATTTGCATCATCGTGCGAAAGGTGTCCCATTTAGGCACTCGTTAGGCGGGCAGAGATCCCTGTCATCTCTCGGCCTCTCCAGAGGAAGGAAAATACTCTGTTGTCTTTTTTGGAGAACCATGAAAACCGGCCAAATGTATCCGAAAATAGTGCATCATAATACAGGTAGAATCCCCTCAAACTCTCCTTCCATTCCTCCAGAGACCAGTTCAAAAACTTAAAGTTTTGTAAGAACCATGATTGGGGTCCTCCAGGCAACAATTGTATCCGAGCCAAAGCACTCATGTAGCGGACGCTTTCCTCCATGATGTCAAACAGCTGTTTTAAAAAAAAATAGTGCCTCACATGCGGGTAAAGTCCCCTGTCAACTCCCCTTGCATTCCTCCAGAGGCAGAAAAAGTCTAAGTTAACTTTTGGAAGAACCATAGAAAAGGGTGAAAATGGATAAAATGTATCCGAAAATAGTGCCTCACATGCGGGTAAAGTCCCCTGACAACTCCCCTTGCATTCCTCCAGAGTCAGAAAAAGTTTAAGTTCACTTTTGGAAGAACCATAGAAAAGGGTGAAAATGGATCAAATGTATCCGAAAATAGTGCCTCGTAAGGCGGGTAAAGTCCCCTGACAACTCCCCTTGCATTCCTCCAGAGGCAGAAAAAGTCAGAGTTAACTTTTGGAAGAACCAGAGGAAGGGGTGAAAATGGATAAAATGTATCCGAAAATAGTGCCTCATTATTCCGTGACATCTCCCCTTGTATTCCTCCAGAGGCACTTTAACTTTGTTAAGAACCATGATTGGGGTCCTCCAGGCAACAATTGTATCCGAGCCAAAGCACTCATGTAACGGACACATTCCTCCATGATGTGAAACAGCCGGTTTTTTTCCAAGTGCTCTCAAAAACCGGGTTTCCGATTTCGTGCAGATGGTAGCTTGGAAAACATGAATAGATTTATTTGACGGGGGAAGGGAGATCTCGAATCCCTTCTCCGTTGTAAATTGCGACGGGGCAGTGAAAATGTGTCCGGGGCTTCCGCCGGAAGCGCCGAAGACTTGAGCAGTTTTGAGCCCCTCCTCCGTTGGCACTCCGAGAATTTTTTAAAACTTCATTTTTGATTATTTTAAGATATAATTGACAGTTTTCTTTACTTTTTTTTGCTTTCCACGGGTGGGGGCGCATGGCAGGCCACCTATGAGCTCCCAAATTCGGCCTGGAACCTCCGGGAATTGTGGGCTAAGCTCCATAAACTGACAAAGTCACACAGAAATGTCAATTTTAATAGCCCAAAAATATATAATACAAATACATTTAAATACTAAAAGGTACAATTGTGCTCCTAATTACCCGGAATTTGATTTACATAGCCCCATGATAGTGAATACAAATTATTTTCATTTTGACCAATCAAATGTACATGAAATGGACAGGAATCTGTCCATTTCATGTACATTTGACTGATGAAATTTACAAGAACATAAGGGCAGCAGAGTGCCTGCTGTCCCTGCTCTAAGCAGGCTCCCACTGTCCCAGGCAGAGCTCCAGGGTGATGCACATGGCTTTATTACCCTGGAATGAGGGTGTGAAAGCTGGGTAAAGTGTTCCTGCAGCCCCTCCATAGGGTCCCACTGTCCCAGGCAGAGCTCCAGGCTGATGAACATGGCTTTATTACCCTGGAATGAGTGTGTGAAAGCTGGGTAAAGTGTTCCTGCAGCCCCTCCATAACGGTAATAATGGTTAGAAATCATTTCCAGGGCAGAAAAAGCTGTTTTTGACTCATCCACATTTGACCCATTAAATCCACGGGTGGGGGCGCATGGCAGGCCGCCTATGAGCTCCCAAATTCGGCCTGGAACCTCCGGGAATTGTGGGCTAAGCTCCATAAACTGACAAAGTCACACAGAAATGTCAATTTTAATAGCCCAAAAATATATAATACAAATACATTTAAATACTAAAAGGTACAATTGTGCTCCTAATTACCCGGAATTTGATTTACATAGCCCCATGATAGTGAATACAAATTATTTTCATTTTGACCAATCAAATGTACATGAAATGGACAGGAATCTGTCCATTTCATGTACATTTGATTGATGAAATTTACAAGAACATAAGGGCAGCAGAGTGCCTGCTGTCCCTGCTCTAAGCAGGCTCCCACTGTCCCAGGCAGAGCTCCAGGGTGATGCACATGGCTTTATTACCCCAGAATGAGGGTGTGAAAGCTGGGTAAAGTGTTCCTGCAGCCCCTCCATAGGGTCCCACTGTCCCAGGCAGAGCTCCAGGCTGATGAACATGGCTTTATTACCCCGGAATGAGGGTGTGAAAGCTGGGTAAAGTGTTCATGCAGCCCCTCCATAACGGTAATAATGGTTAGAAATCATTTCCAGGGCAGAAAAAGCTGTTTTTGACTCATCCACATTTGACCCATTAAATCCACGGGTGGGGGCGCATGGCAGGCCGCCTATGAGCTCCCAAATTCGGCCTGGAACCTCCGGGAATTGTGGGCTAAGCTCCATAAACTGACAAAGTCACACAGAAATGTCAATTTTAATAGCCCAAAAATATATAATACAAATACATTTCAAGAACATAAGGGCAGCAGAGTGCCTGCTGTCCCTGCTCTAAGCAGGCTCCCACTGTCCCAGGCAGAGCTCCAGGGTGATGCACATGGCTTTATTACCCCGGAATGAGGGTGTGAAAGCTGGGTAAAGTGTTCCTGCATAGGGTCCCACTGTTCCAGGCTGATGAACATGGCTTTATTACCCCGGAATGAGGGTGTGAAAGCTGGGTAAAGTGTTCCTGCATAGGGTCCCACTGTTCCAGGCTGATGAACATGGCTTTATTACCCCGGAATGAGGGTGTGAAAGCTGGGTAAAGTGTTCCTGCAGCCCCTCCATAACGGTAATAATGGTTAGAAATCATTGCCTGTTTTTGACTCATGAAATGTACATGAAATGGACAGGAATCTGTCCATTTCATGGACATTTGACTGATGAAATGTACAAGAACATAAGGGCAGCAGAGTGCTTGCTGTCCCTGCTCTAAGCAGAGCTCCAGGGTGATGCACATGGCTTTATTACCCCGGAATGAGGGTGTGAAAGCTGGGTAAAGTGTTCCTGCAGCCCCTCCATAGGGTCCCACTGTCCCAGGCAGAGCTCCAGGCTGATGAACATGGCTTTATTACCCCGGAATGAGGGTGTGAAAATGGATAAATTGTACCCCAAAATAGTGTCTCTTAAGGCGGGTAAAAGTTATGTGAATATGGGGTGAAGTATATGGACACTTGAGCACCAGCAAGACCCCCACCTCCATAACCTTGTGCACCAGGCGAACCTGTGTACCCACACTTAAGCACTCCCCCACGGACTACACCAAGAGGGAACACCGGTCAGAAGTTCGTGCCCCTGGTAATCTGAATAACATTAAAACTGTTATGCATTGAGGATTTTAGTCCGAGACGAGTGCTTATCTGCGGGTATCTTGTGTTAGCTTCGTGGACCCCAATTTCAAAGGAGATGTCCATGATATTGACAAATATATTTATATACAGAATGATGATTATTTTACCCGCAGACACATGCATAGAGCACCCCCAAGTGTTTGTCCTGCCGGTGGCACGGACTTTGCATTATAAGTGGACGTACATTTCCATTGCGCGGACATTTGTACATTTGAAGGAAAAATCCCATGTTAACTCTGTCCATAAGGCAGACCTTTTCCTTACTGTAATGTGTGTTCTGGAGAATCACAGAATGGACGATCGTCCTTATTATTATGCCGTTTAAACCAATTATTTAAATGTGTTTGTTAAATTCGACATCATGTAAGTTGCGCTGACAGGTCCACACACTGCTTCCCCGCAGCGAGGCTCCCCCGCCCTCCTGCTGATAGTTGACGAGCGTCAAGCCCCTCAACCCCTCAACCCCCCCCCCCCCCCCCCCCCCCCCCTTGTTGATAATTCTCGATTGTTGGCACGCTGATAACAATTTTTTTTTAAAATGGCACTTCATATCAAAAAGGTTGCCGACCCCTGGTATATAGAAATGGATGTAGGGTCCGTGACGTCACCCATAGGATTCTGCAGAGTTGCCGAGAAGCCATTAGTAGGCGGAATTGTCCACTAACGGCTCGACAGAGTTCAACTCCCGCCTGCTCCAAATAAGGGCAAAGAGGCGGAGCCGAGGCGGGACCTGCTGCCACCGAGCTGGAAGTTCCAGAGCTAACTGAAGCTACCAAGCTAAGCTAACATGCTCCCCATCTGCACACTGCCGTCGCATTTTACGCTTCTAAGGTAAGCTAGCAATATGACTTTTTCAGAGTTTCAGAGATGTTTTCCAATAAAATATGGTAATTAATGGCTAGATTCATGGTAATATTACTAAATCTAGTACTGCCTTATGAGTCTCAGAGTGAAAGAGTGATAATAATTTATATAGCATCATGCCCAAAGTTGCACACAGATGAGCAAGGATATAAACATTTGCTGTTCGGCCAGTGGTTTCCTGTGAGGCCAATTCAGCATCTACAGTAAGATGAGCAAGTCTTTTTTTTATCATGAAAAACCCTTTACATTACTTTTTTCCATTTTTTTTGGTTTACAATTATAATTTCTTATCTTTTATGAATATATCTGGATGTATATTTTGCTCATTTTCCATAAAAGAAACAAATGCATTTGAGTTTGTGTTTTATTTGAGTTTGATGCATACAAATACTGTACTGTATATGATGTCACGTCCCCCTCTAGGGTAGAGGAAAACAACACACACCAGATGGTTTTGGTTATAATTATAAACTGGGTTTAATGAATAACAACACAAAGTGCACAACATGAGACCAAAAGGTAGCCTAAGCCAAACAAAAGGAGCCCAATAGGGGCGCAGGTATACTGCTAGAACGGAAAGAGAACCCTAAAAGTGGGCCTAATCACACACCTGTGATCACTAGTAATCACCGCTAATCAAAAGAGGTTGCGGGGAAAACAAAGACGCTAAACTCACATCACCACACGCTACTCTAAACACACATCACCACACGCTACTCTAAACACACATCACCACACGCTACTCTAAACACACATCACCACACGCTACTCTAAACACATAAGTGAACACCCCTAACACACACAAGAACTAAGCACAGTACAGAGTCAAATACGAGCTGCTAGCTTTAGTAGATGTGTTCACACAGGAACAAGAAGTGTGAGGCGTCTGATTGCAGCAGAGCCTCCATAGTGATAGCTGTCCCCAGGCTTTGTAGCGTCATCTCCGGCAGGTGTGCGCTGGGATGGCTCGGGATTGGGGCGCGTCGGGCCCGGCTTGCTCCAATCAGTATCTTCGGGGCGGAAACAGAAGTTGGCAGCCAATCACGCTGAAGTAACACATCATAGCTCATTCACATAACAGGATTAACAGAACCGGAGAGGCGCCAGCCGTCACACACCCCCCCACCTTATAACAGAAACCCTCCGGTTTTGTGAAACCATACACTTTACACAGGTACACCACACCACAATGTCACACACATATCACTAGAGCCTGGACAGTGCATCTGCGAAAACATTCTCTGAACCTTTCTTATGCCGGATTTGTAGGCTGCTCCGTACGCTTCAGAGTCACGCAGTTTGCGTGACCAGGCTGGTGACAGTAATAGCACGCTCTCTCCTCTTTCTCCACATTATACAAATGTAATGTAATCGCTGAGTAAAAGGTGCAGCTGACCCACGGCAGGGATTGTCAGTAAACCCCGGAGAAAACACAGATTTATGGGTGAGCACATACTCGTCAGCCAGCACAGCGCAGCTGAGAGAGTATTTGCTTTCTGCTCATTTAGGTACACCACGATGCGTGCGGGCAAACATTTTTTAAATTCTTCCATCAAGATTAATTCCCTCAAAGCAGTATAATCCGCTTCTCAGTGCAGCTAGGCGCCTTCTCCTCTGCCAAAGCCCCTCTTACCTGTGGGATTCCCCAAGGCTCTATTCTGGGCCCCATCCTCTTTTTACTGTTCTGACCCTAGGTTCAATTCTCACTAAACACAATATTCCCTTCCACTGCTACACCAACGATGTACAGATCTATCTGCCTCTCAAAGCAAATGTCAAACACTCACTACAGCAGTTGATGGACTGCTTAACAGAGATACAATCCTGGCTGAGCAAACACTTTTTCAACCTCAACGAGAGTAAGACTGAGGTCATCTTTTTTGGACCCCAACCTCCAGCCTCTCCGGTTGATACTCTGGACTCTCTCAATGAAAACATCATCCTGTCTGTCATGAACCATGGAGTGACCTTCACTAGCACTTTTAAATTCGACAAGCAGGTCAGCACTGTAGTCAAATCCTGCTTTTTTAAAATACGACTACTGGCCAATACCAAGTCGTATTGATATTTTAAAGACATTGAAAGGGTTATTCATGCCTTTGTAACCTCAAGACTGGATTACTGCAACGCTCTATACGTGGGTGTGGACCAGGCCTCAATGAAACGCCTGCAGCTTGTCCAAAACGCAGCTGCACGTCTCCTGACTGGCCACAAAAAGCATCACCACATCACCTCAATTCTGGCCACTGGCTTCCAATTCGGTTCCGAATTGATTTTAAAATTATTTTAATTATTTTTAAAGCACTAAATGGGCTGGCTCCGGCTTATATAGCTGAACTCCTCCATCGCTGCACCCCAGCCAGAGCTTTAAGGTCTGCTTACTAGCTGCTGCTGGTAGTGCCCAAGACCAGGCCGTGATGAGCGGGCCCTCGCGTCCGTGCGCCTGTCGGGGAGGGCAGCCGGTCGTTCCGGCGTCAAGCAGACGCGCGCGAGTCCTCGGAAATGAGCCGTTTGTCATTTCTATAATTTTCGCGTCCCAGACTCCCAGGTCCTCCGGCAGCGACTCGGAAATGGATGTCGGCGCGCCGTCTCAAAGGAAAACAAAATTTCTCTAAAGGCTCGTCGAGGATCGATTATCGAGGAGGCTGTCTGGAGGAGCCGTAACCGAGGATACACTGATTTAGAGGAGAGAGGAGTCTCTCTGGAGGAGCTATAACCGAGGGTACACTGATGTATTCTCCGGAGTCTATTTCAGCCAAAGTTTAAAAGAGGCGTGACGCATGGCTGGACTTATGTCAAAGAAGCACAGCTCTGCAAACTGTTCCCGTTGTGATAAGTTATTTAAGATGATCAAATGTGCATCAGACTTTCTGCCCTTTACCGTTTGTTTACTCACTACTCACATCTCCCCTGGATGTTAACTGCTTTCATTGTGAGGCGATGTTTACAGTGAGAACAGCTGCTGAGGTCAGTGCAGAAAGCAGAACAGTGTGTATAATATATATCGCTCAATAATATATGTGACAGGCCTACATTTCACACTTTATTTGTAGGCTTTAGGAGATATCTACAAATAAACAGTAGACATTTGTCATGAAACCATATAGTGCTTCACATAATAAAATATACAAGGGCTGTAGCCTGATATTTAGTATATGCTTTAGGAGCTGTTTGTGTTTGTTGTACAACGTGTAGGTGTGTTGTGTAGAGTGTATGTGTGTGTTGTACATTGTGTTTCTTGTAAACTTACACAGTTGGTCTTTTAATATAGCCATTTATTTCTCAAATAATAACTTTATTTATATATCACATCACAACTTTTTCATAAACTTTCTTGACTTTATTAACAACAATAATTTCTCCTTCAGTGGCATCTGCTGTGTTACTCAATTTTCCATTTGAACTTTAATTTGTTAAAGTTAATTAAAGTTCAAATGGGATTCAAAAAGAAGGGATTTCGCAACAGGACAATGCAATAACATTCAACAAAGCAATTCAACACTAATACAAGAAGGAGGTGTTCCATCAGATGTTCTTGTGAGTTTGTACACACAGTCCTGCAAACATCGCTGCTACAACCCGTTGCTGCAGATATACGCTGTACAACATCAGGAAGATTCGTCCCCAGCTGACCCAGAAAGCCACGCAGGTTCTGGTCCAGGCTCTCGTCACCTCACGCCTAGACTATTGCAACTCCCTCCTGGCTGGTCTACCTGCATGTGCCATCCGACCTCTGCAGCTCATCCAGAATGCAGCGGCTCGTCTGGTCTTCAACCTCCCAACATTTTCCCACACCACTCCGCTCCTCCGCTCCCTTCATTGGCTCCCGGTAACTGCTAGAATCCACTTCAAGACACTAGTACTTGCATACCATGCTGCGAATGGATCTGGCCCTTCCTACATCCAGGACATGGTTAAACTGTACACCCCAGCGCGTGCACTCCGCTCTGCATCAGCCAAACGACTCGCTGCACCCTCGCTGCGAGGTGGACCCAAGTTCCCATCAGCAGAAACACGTGGGTTTGCTATCCTGGCTCCAAGATGGTGGAATGAGCTCCCCATTGACATCAGGACAGCAGAAAGCTTACACACCTTCCAGACTGAAAACTCATCTCTTTCGACTCCACTTCGAGCGATAGAATTACTAACAAAGCACTTATATACTAACATAGGACTGGCTTATCTAAAGCCAGCTGAGCAGCACTTGAAATGTTTGGCTCTATGAAACCTGATGTACTTTATGATTCTGTTTTCTTCTGGGCTGTGTCTTCCTGGTCGTATGTACTTATTGTAAGTCGCTTTGGACAAAAGCGTCAGCTAAATGCAATGTAATGTAATGTAATGTAATGTCCAACAACAGAATAATACATCTGTGCTGTCAGAGTTGATCAATGCTGGCTATAAATCACGCTGAGAGACACTGGAGTGTGAGGTCCCACCTAACAACACTTTCAAATGCAGGGACGAAACAAACAGTGTGTGTGTTTGTGTATGTGTGTGTGTGTGTGTGTGAACATGAACTCAGGTTTATTTCATCTTCTCACGCATGTTCTGCACTCCAAATTGTGACCAAAACAAATTCCACCTGCAGCACTTTAGTCTCGGAGGGGGGGTCACATGTTTCCTTCTCTATGTGCAAATATCCAACCCAGTCTCACAACAACATGTGTAATAGCGACGTTCACAGTCCACAGGGCAAGAAGTACGATGTTCACTCATATTTAGGGGGTGGGGGGGACATGTTTCCTGTGTTTTCTCTTCATGCACATATCAAGTTTAGAAAAGCTAACAGGGTCAATAGCAAGTGAAGTGTGATCAGAATCAAATAATGAGAGGACGTGTGGACATTATGGGTTAGGGAGAAGCTGAGAGGAGCACTGGCTCTCAGGGATGAATGAGTGTTCACAAAAACTCCAAAGAAAGCCATAAAAGGGTTTGTAAACGCAATATTAAAAAGATGTGTAAATAAAAGCTAACTGAAGAGTGTGCCGGAGACCCTCCTACGGGAACCACTGAGACCTGGGATTCAAGGCAGTAGAATAAACAGAAACATGAAAAGTCAAAAGATGCTTTCAAATAAAGTGTTCACCTCACTAAATGAAAAACACGAGAGGAATAAGAGTAAATCAAAACACAATAGTAAGAAAGGAACAAGGTGTGATTAAAAACCAATGAACATGTTTCCTTCTCTATGTGCAAATATCGACGTTGGTCCACAGGGCAAGACGTCCCACGCCTTTGCGGATGTTTAATTAGGTAGATCATTTGTTTATATATAATTTGTGAGTCAATATTTAGTTTATCAATTTGATACTGCTTACGTTTCTACAGTGTCATAATTCTCTTGTTTCATTTCATTATTATTTTTATTGTTTTGTATTCTTTTTATATTGCATGTTCGAAATAAATCAAACCAAATGTGTCTTTGAAGAGGTGCTTGATTACTCAAAAACAACTGTTAGTGTGTTTATGCACCTGGCTGCATTGAAAGCACCCGGTTTCATTAAACACATAAACAAAAAGGCTAACAGTTGGTTTTGCAGCGAGTCGTCATAGGCTAACAGACAGGGTCGGCTCTAGAACAAATCGAATGGGGGGCAATCATTTACCAAGGGGGGGCACACACTGCCGTCAACAACCAACACACCAACGCAACTTCATAAAACATGCTGTAAAGTCTATTGTCTTTCACACGCATTGCAGGGGTGTATTGTTATTGTATAGCGCACCTATGATGACTTGTGCATACATGCACGGTTGTGGCACGACCACCAAAACAGAAACATATGGACATAGGCCACCTTACAAAAAGTGTGCAAATGTATTTAGTATCCTATCCATGTGAACATGTTTTAGGTGAGGGTGGACCTAATCTCCTCTAGGAGGTTCCCGGAGGGCATGCTCCTCCGGGAAGATTATTTTTAAAATATTGAAGTTAAATGCATCAATCTGGTGCACTTTCAAAGCAACATGAAGAGATCTATGGTTAGCCTACATCTCTCAGCATCCATATGAAACAGAACTGTAAACAGATTTACTTTTTCTTTATGGATATTTTACTAATCACTCCCCTTTTAAACTGTATTCTTGTGTTACTGTCCTATAGTATTTCATACCCGTTTTTCATTTATTCGTTAATAACTAGAATGATCATAAAGGTGTTCCTCACAAACACTTGTTTACATAAATGGTGACCAAACAGTTTGAGACCCACTGAGATAAGTTAACATACACTAAAGTTAACTATCTAAACACTGAGAGAGTCCTTACCTCACTGAGCTGACGTTATAAGATCCTCTCCTCCACCTTGGTGTAGAAACAGCTCTTTATATCCGTTAGCATAGCTAGCTAACCAGATGCTAACAACAACATTCCACGTTACCCGCTCGCGCACTCACAAAATGCGCTCTTGCCACACACACACAGAGCCGAGCTTGAATGAAACACAGAGACCCAGAAGTAGGCTACTTGTACTGTACTGTATATCATATTATTTTCGATGGCTTTACTGTATAATCAGTGTAACAGATGAATAGATCGCCACTGGGATTTCATCTAAACACACAGCCACGTAATGATAACAAAACAAAGGTCAGGGGTCATTGGTCAAGCAACACACCAATCAGAGAGCAGCAGTGAGCACACCTCAGGCTGTGTTTCATATTTGTATTCTTTATTTCTGATGTATTTCACACAAAAAAACTTTAGTGGAAACGTTTTCACTTATATGATTTAAAAAAAAGAAAAACGGCAAAGTGGCAAGGCTTGCGTTGCGTTAGGGGGGTCACAGTCACTCATTTGGGGGGGCATGGCCCGCGAATGGCCCGCGAATGACCCCCCATGATGCCGACCCTGCTAACAGATGACTGTTTCCCTGTAAGACCCACATTTAACACACGTTGCTTGTATTACTGTCCAATTCAATACACCAGAATGGTTGTTAACTTTAAACTAACAACACGATTCACATTACTCACACTCTTACTGTAATTAGTGATTACATCAACAATGAATGTAGGACACCTAGTTGGGCTTGCCAAAATCACGCTACAGTTTCATTAACCTCTTAACCTCTTCCACCCTGAGCCTGTTTTTCAGGTCTCAGGCTCGAAAATGACGTTTCCAGAACAAATGACCATATCTTCCCTTTGTAGGAGCAAACACAGTGGTGGTGGCTTAAAGCCCACCTATGCTCCGCGCCGTCCGTTAGATGAGCCTGGTCAGATTAATAAAAGAAGGAGTTCAAAACACCGGAATAACAGTTATAACAATCTGATTTTAATGGTAAAAAACACTAATACAAGTTGCAGAGTACTCTGGACTCCCAGTTCTACTGCCGTGCGATACAGATATTGGGACCAGCCAGTCAGAAACAGGGGGCCTCGTGCATGAATAAACATCAGTATACATAGACATATTTGGGCCATAGTTGTGTCAATTACTCCGCCCCCCCAAATCTCGAATTGGTCGATTTCACTCCTAAGCGAATCAGAGAGTCCGTGGGGAGGAGTTGTGTCTGTTGCTTACTCCCCTAGGTGTTCTTACTGGTTGGATTCACTTCTAGTCGGGCCCAATACAGCGAATCAGAGTTCTGGGAAAAAGTATTTTACTTCTGAACAGAGCGTGAGAGCAAACAAGGACAGAGTCAATCTTTATCTTGCACCTGAATTCACTCCTTTACTTTCCCAAGGAATATTTCACACAAACTATTCTTCCCCAGAAAATCAAACATTGTATATAGATATATTGGTGCCTGAGATTATATTGGCCCCAGAAAGAACCTTGAAAAGAATATGTGTGTGTGTGCTGGTATCTGGGTCAGTGAGTGTAAGTGAGAAGGTTATATATATAGGATTACAGTAAAACAGTCCCAAATAATACATATTCAATACAGTTTAAAATAATACACGTTTACTTTAATACAGTTTAGAATAATATCTGTTTACTTTAATCCCTCTTTTGATCTCACCTTCAGAGATCAATTTATACACAGCATTTGAAACATAACCACTGTTATTCTTTTCTACTGTCTGTCCCCCAACATTTCTATAAATCCATCAGAAGCTGGGATTTAGAGCACTTTAAACCTTTAGGAACAGTCCAACATAACAACTTCTTATGACAGTGGAGGGAGACCAAAATATGTTAAAAAAATTCGTCCTTGTCGGCTGAGTCATCGTCCTCCGACGCGTAAGCCAACAAGGGCATTTGGTACGAAGGGAAAGGGGCAGCTTTTCCCTCAATGGTGGAACTGATGAGTCTAACACATAATGAGCGGATACAAGGCACACAACAACAACTACATGTCACTAAAATGGCAATAAAAGTAGCAACAGAAATTAGAAGAGACATTATTAAACTTTTCCATTTACCAAACATGTTTGTCATCCATTCCTCCGTAGGATTGTTGATCCCTGATTGTTCATGCATGGTTTTAGATAGGGTGCGTAGACCCTCTAAGGCTTTAGTCACGGAACCTGTTGTTGGGAATAAACGTGCAGCACATATCACTGAACATTGCGCAAACACTCCCTTTCTCCGCCCGAAGCATATCCAACGCCATTCTATTTTGTACAGCCATAAGGGAGGTAGCCCTAACTGTTCAGTTAGGCCTTCTACTGCGTCCCTAGTGAGGTTTGCTAAACGGAGGATATTGTAATGTACAAAGTTACTCCTGTCTACATTTTTGTTAGGGGTAATGGGAAGAATAGCTGAAATGATAGGAATATTTTCGAACCCTTCCGGGATCTGGTCAGCTAATTTGTACTCATTAGGGACCCCCCGAGGGATTCCTATGTAGTCAATGTAAGTAGGGGAGTTACTGGAAAGGTCAAAGTTGACCTCTGCGTCTCTTTTGTTTAAGACGTGTCTTCGCCGTCGGTTGGCTAACTGACCGATCGAGACGTGTTTCGCATCGAGGGGAATTAACCTGTCACCTAGTAATGTCAAAGGGGCATGGAGGCGGGTCATTGCGCAAAGTCCTATTGATGCTTCCGGAATTCTGGTATACAACCGTCGGCCGCCACAATAATAGTAAAGCCCACCCCTGGCCCACTGACCTACCGTATTACCTGCTAGAGTGCTGTTGCACCAGTCAGAGGAAACATTACCCAGATTAATTGTAGGGGAGGCGCTGGTTAATTCGAAACAAGTGTATCCCCCTCTGCCTTTTCTTGGATTAAAGGGTCCTGTTTTCGTGCCATTATCAATCGGTGGGAAAAGGCTGGCTAAGGTTGTACAGTTTGATGGGCTAGCCATTTGGGTACGTTTTAACATACAGTTGTAACCCCAGGTATCTGAAGGGAAGAGAGGAGCTGGGTCAGTTATTAAGTGGGGACGAGCGGTCGCGCAAGCTAAACAATCACCTACCATTTGTTCGTGAGCAGTCCCAGCAACCCATTTTAACCATAGGTTATCATCAGTAAAACCCGTGGCCATTTGAATGATGTCTAGTGGTTCAAGTTCGCCAACTTCGCTAGTACATTGATCTCCGCAGATGATTTTGGACATATAGTGTACCTCTGTGGTAGTTGGGCGAGTTACTGCTGGTTTCGGAGTGACAACTATCTTAAACAGACCTTGGGGTGACTTGTTTCCTGCGTGTGCTGTCAAAATATATAGACCTGCATCGCCGATCTCAACCCTTCTTAGGATATTTACGACAGGGTTGCATCTTCCTGTAGAACAGGGAGAGGAAGGTTCTTTTTAGGGACATAAGGCTCGCTACTCTAGTACCTCTTTTGGTCCTTACTATCTCTTCCTCAGGGGCGGGGGTTGGAGAAAGAACATCATTAGTTTCACAGACAATGAAAATGATCGTTACCATAATTGTAAGTAGGAGGCCCAGGCCTGATACCATTCTCCAGTGCCCGTACATAATTATGCTGTTAGCTCCAATTCTTCTGGTATCTTTAAACCGTATATTACCAACGGTCAATGCGATCGTACCTTGGTTCCCCAGAATACAAAACGTGCACCCTGAGGGAGATTGAGACCCAGATATGCCAAAACCCTCTTGAGTACGAGGAGTATTTAAATAGACATCTACCCTCGTCCAGATGTTGAGTAATGAGAAAAGGGCCTATTTGGAAAGTAAAACAGGAGTTACTCCAAACTTGGTTAGTGATTGATTTTAAGCGATATGTTTGTAATGGTAAATGCGGGTCCCCACATATATCAGTAGTCTTTCACCAACTGATCCAAGTTAGCAGGGGTGAGGGAGCTACCCGGGTTTTATTACCTATCTCACGGAGGTCTTCTAAGTGCCTCTGAAATGTACTCGTTTCGCTCAGAGTCTGAAGAGAGATTACTGTGTCTGCCCTAAAAAAAACCTTCAACATTTCCTGAAACCTTTAACACATAGTTCTGTAGAATAAAAATAAACAAATCCCTTAAATTATGGGATAAATCAAGTCCCTCAAATAATGGGTTGATAAACAAAGTCCCTAAAAAAAAGGGTTGATAAACAAAGTCCCTCAAATAATGGGTTATTAAACAAAGTCCCTCAAATAATGGGTTTTCACATGTCATTTGTTAGACGCTTTTATCCAAAGCAACTTACATTCAGTACTGTGGACAATCCCCACAGGAGCAATTTGGGGTGAAGTGTCTTGCCAAGGGACACAACGACATGCTGACTGCAGTGGGACTCGAACTTGCTACACCCTGATTCGAAGTCCAGCACTCTATCCACTGAGCCACAGCCATTATTAAACAAAGTCCCTCAAAAAATGGGTTATTAAAACAAAGTTCTATACCGGCTATATCAACCTGTTTCAGCGGAAAGTGGAGTCCCCTGTGCCGTCTTGGCTTGCCGTGTCTTTGTCCCCCCAGCCCGCTGACGGCGGCTTCTGGGCTGTCTGCTAGAGAGATGTCTTCTGGATCTTCCTCCTCCGGCCCGCTGATGGCGGCTTCCGGGTCGATGCTGGAGAGATATCTTCCCGCTCCGGAGGGACGTTTATTCACAAATAACCCTCTCTGGAAAATCCTAAATTGTGGAATACTTTGGCCATTAAAATGCTTTTTGATTCGATTTCTGGCGAGAAGTGTATATTGTACTCTTGATGTGTAGGATCTATAGTTTGATAGATATTACGAAGATGATCTGAGGTCTCGCCAGGATAACGTGTATGCAGCTTCCATGTAAAGTTAGCGTGGGTGAAAACAGTTTTTCCGGTCTCGAAGTTTTCATAATAAAACCGGATATATTCCCCTCACTTTTTCGGAGTTAAGACACTACAGTTTCTGAAGACACTACACTACCCAGAATCCCCAGCTATTGTTTGGGACTACAACACCCACCTTGCTTTACAAACCCCGTGATTAGTCATCAAGCCCTGTGATTGGATGTTGGAGTGGCAGTGCAACAGGTTACGCTGAGCGTCACAGCTCTATGAAATAGAATGGAACCACGGCAGACTTTCCAAAACAGGAATTGGACGGGTCCAGCCCAACCTCCCCCAGAACTGCACATGCTGGCTATTGTGTGTTTCGCAATATTATATGGCACGTCTCTTTTTAAGACTTTTTGTATTTCCCACAATTAGAAGTTGCCAGTATTAAACTGTGTACACCCTGGAGGTTTAGGGGATACGAAACACAGTGGTGTTATCAAATGTAAAACATATGATTAATAAATGGGTGAATTAATATACCCACATGCCAGCTAAGGTCAGAAGAGCTTTATTTAACAGCTGGTCTTATGTCTGTGACCCCTCCTGTTGTTCATTGATAAGCCTGAAACATGCACTTGTCAAGGTTCAGAGGCAAATGTTGAAAATATGGCAGTAGCCATCGATCATCTTAAGATAAGATAAGATATACTTTATTGATCCCAAGTTGGCAAATGTTTTTGTTACAGCAGCATACTACTTTGTTCTACTCCACTACAATTCAGAGGCTAACCTGGTATTTTTACTCCACTACATGTATTTTAGTTACTTTGCAGGTTCTGATTAATGATGTGAAATATAAACAACCCTTAAATCAGACTTTAGTTACACCTGAGTCAAATTCAGGGAAGGTGATTGACAAGTGCCAAAATAAACTATGCAATATATTGGACGTTAAGTACTTTGTCAGACTTCATTTTTATCTGTGGATAACCCCAGCGTTTTCTTCTTCTTCAAAAGAAGACCTGAACTTAAAGTAATCTTTAATGTTTAAATAAAGCCTAGTTGGTCTGTTTTGCACATCCTCCTGTTAATATCTTTGGACGTCCTGCTCTAAACTGTTTTATTGATCTAATTTTAACAAATGTTCCACATAAATACTCATCTGTGGGAGTATTTGCTAATGATGTGAGTGACCACTGTGCTGTCGCCACAATCAGGGACACTAAGGTCCAAAAGGTTAAACCACGTATCATCACAAAGAGAGACATAAAACACTTTGTGGAGCAGGGTTTCTTACATGATCTGTTTGATTTTGATTGGGGTAGAATCAATCTGTGTACTGATGTAGAAACTGCATGGTCTTATTTTTATCTTGGTTTTATGAAAATTATAGATAGACATGCACCCCTGCGTAAATTTAGAGTGAAGGGACGAAACAATCCCTGGTTTTCTGCTGAGCTGTCCAGTCTCCTTCATGAGAGAAATAATGCTTGGGCTAAGGCAAGGAATTCACGCTTAGAGGTAGAATGGCTGCGCTTTAGGCAGCTAAGGAATAGTTTCACATCTCAAATAAAAAGTGCAAAATCAAAGTACTATTTGTCAGGTACCACAGAAAACCTGAATAATCCTGGGAAATGTTGGAAAGCCATAAAATCGATTTCCACTGGTGACATCCCAAATGAGCTACCTCCATGCCTCACCACAGCATCTGGCATTATACCAGACAGGGCTACTATGCTAAATTGCCTTAATAAGCATTTTGTGTCTTGTGGCTCTCTGTTTGATTCTGTCACTGACTGTACTTCTGTGAACGCTCCAATCCTTGACTCTGAACAATGTGGTCTGGAAAACCCTTTCAGTTTTACTCCTTTAACTATTGGTATTGTTCATGAAGCATTATCCAAGTTAGATCCTAGGAAACAGGCTGGCCCGGACAACTTAGAACCTTTCTTTTTAAAGATAGCTGCAGATTTTATTGCTCCACCTCTTACTTCTCTTTTTAACCTCTCCCTCAGCACAAATACAATCCCAAAAGTATGGAAGTCTGCTTATGTCTTGCCTTTACTGAAAGGAGGGGAGGCAACTATTTTAAATAACTATAGGCCAATCTCAAAATTGTCAGTTCTGGCTAAGGTGCTCGAACGACTTGTGAGTGAACAAGTAAAGGAGTTTTTATGTTTAAATGATATCCTGACTAAACACCAGTCAGGATTCAGAAAGAAACACAGCACCATCACTGCCACAATGAAAGTGGTAAATGACATTACTAGTATTTTAGATAATAAGCAGAGTTGTGCAGCTCTATTTATTGACCTTTCCAAAGCGTTTGACACCGTTGATCATCGCATTTTAAAGCAGAGGCTACTCAGTATAGGCATATCCAGCCATGCAGTGGGTGGTTTGTGAACTACCTCTCTGAAAGGTCCCAATGTGTTCATTTTGATGGACTGTCGTCTGAGTGGTTAAACATTTCTAATGGTGTACCACAAGGTTCTGTTTTAGGACCACTTTTATTCTCCATATATATTAACAGCGTAGGTGAGAATGTGGATGAAGCTACTTTACATTTTTATGCGGATGATACTGTGATGTATTGTGCAAGTCCCTCCATTAATGAGGCTGTTGTTAAATTACAGGCTGTTTTTAACATTATTCAGACTCAGCTCTCTGAATTAAAGCTTCTTTTAAATGTGGATAAAACCAAGGTAATGCTCTTTTCAAAAGCAAAAAAGACACCAGAGCCTGTTTCAGATATTGTAACTACGCAAGGAACAAACTTGAAGTTGTTGCCTGTTACAAATACCTTGGTATCTGGCTTGATGATTGTCTCTCTTTTAAACATCATGGCAATAACCTGCTTAAAAAACTGAGGGTTAGGTTAGGGTTCTTTTACAGAAACAAGTCCTGTTTCTCGCTTGAGGCCAGGAAAAGGCTCTGTGACATTTGTACCTGTGCTGGACTATGGTGATCTGTTGTATATGAATGCACCTGCCAATTACCTGAGCAAATTGGATGCTGCGTATCACAGCGCTCTGAGATTTGTCACAAATTGTAAAACGCTTACTCATCACTGTACACTGTATGCCAAGGCAGGTTTACCATCACTCTCTGTACGGAGGCTCAGTCACTGGTACACTTTTATTTATAAAGCTATGTTGGGCAAACTCCCGTATTACATCTGTTCTCTGGTAAAGCAGAAAGTTGCAAGCAGCTATTGTCTGAGATCACAGGATGTAGTCTTATTAGATGTACCAAGAGTGAGGACTGTCTTAGGTAAAACAGCTTTTATGTGCGCAGCTCCACTTGCTTGGAACAGCCTACAGTCCAAATTGAAATTGAGCAATTTGGTTTCTCTGAATGTTTTTAAGGCACGTCTGCACGAAATGCTTTATGACACTATGGGTGTTTGTAAGTGTTGGTGAATATGTAAATATGATGTCCTCTATTGTTTGTTTTTATGTTTCATGTGGAACTAATTGATGCAGGTCTCCCTTGTAAAAGAGATCCATGATCTCAAGGGACCTATCTGTCTAAATAAAGGTTTGAAATTAAATGAAATTTATTGTAGAGATCACTACAGTATCTTCTTGATATTTTCTATTCTATATTTCTATCATGCCTTCTACTTTCCCCCAATGTTGTATGTAGGCTACTATTAATATTTAAATGTTGTCACCAAATAAAACGTATTCAACAACAAAATTCAATAACGTGCTTTAACCACTAGGAGGTGCGGGTTAAAAAAACAGTGCTGTAGTTAATAAAACATAATAATATCAAACATAATATGACTCTTAACTTTATTGTGAAATTAAAACAGAACGGTAAAGGAAAATACAGTTTCAGTCTCTCGATTTGAAGTTTATGCATTGTACCATTAACCTGTATAGACCTGTAACAGTCAACTGCATGAGGAGTTGGAAAGGTAGTAATTAATATCTTTAAAAACTACAAAAAAATCAATTTCTATCAGCTGTGCACCATTATGGTGTAAATACAGCCTATCAACCAATTGGATCAAATATAAAAGTCAGCCAAATTAGTGTTCATACTGCAAGGAGACGTATTGTGTGAAAAGAAATATATGATATATTTATGATCCACGTCACGTATTCAGTTTAGGCGGAATTGCTTACTGTGGCCCAACCCCTAACTAAGTTTATAAGTCCCAAGGTGGACTACGTTTGGACCCCTGAGTGCCAACATGCCTTTGAGTGTGTAAAGACACTCCTAAGTCACGCTCCTGTGCTTGCTGCTCCCGATCTTGCTAAACCCTTTAAACTCGAGGTGGATGCCAGTGCAGTGGGGGCCGGTGCTGTTTTACTGCAGGAGGATGCGGATGGAGTTGATCATCCTGTCTGCTATTTTTCCCGTAAGTTCAACAAACACCAGGCCCGCTACTCCACCATTGAAAAGGAGACCCTTGCTTTGTTGTTAGCTCTCCAGCACTTTGAGGTTTATGTCGGGTCCAGTTATTTGCCGGTTGCAGTCTTTACCGACCATAACCCCATTGTCTTTTTGTCCCGCATGTGGTGGGCTCTGATCGTCCAGGACTACAACCTGAAAATCTGCCACAAGAAAGGTTCAGAGAATGTGTTCGCAGATGTGTTGTCCAGGCTGGAATGATGTGTTCTGTGGTCATGGTGTGTTATGGTTCACAAAAACCCTTGGTCCAGGCCTGTTCGTGTACATTATTGTGTTCAAAGTTTTGGTTACCAATAAACCACCGGTAACAATTACCAATTCCAAACTGGTCGTGTTGTGTCCCTTTGGTCCCACTAGCCCAATAGGAAACGTAACATTCCCATGAAATGCTCAAATGGATTGTTCTGTGTGAAAGGGGCACGATGCCAGTGAGGAAAGCTGTGTATCCAATATCCATGTATCCTAAAACGCTGTTTTCAGCCCTGATTTATTGTTACGAACCGACATTAATATATGTCCTTGTTAGCTAGGTGAAATGTTTGTGCTGAATGCTAGGCAATTGTTGTTTCAGATTGTCAACGCAGCCCTGCATTCAAAGCCAGGTGGTGACCAAGTCATCAAGGAATAAGAAAAAAAAGAGTCTTTGTGATGGAACTAGAAGAAAAATGATCAATATACTTGTGGCAGACATGGTAGAGAGCCATGGGTAAGTATTGTATGCTTAAAATCTTGTTTTATTTGATACATTTTCCTCATTTTCTGTCTTTATAAATATTTGTAATACATTTGTTTCTTCTCAGGAGGATCCCTCCAGCCCATGTCCGCATTACCTACGCACTTGGCATTACAACGTTGTTGTTCAATCAACAGGAGCATTTCTATGATCAGCAGTGTGGATCTGGTTACCTGGCATGGAGGCTGAAAACTGTGCAGCGCAACTCGGCTCAAGAAATCGAGAAATCCAAGGTCTCTTTTCAAGGTGGACCTAAGACTCATCGCAGCATACATTCGCCTGTGAGGCAGTTATCAGGTGATGAATGCAATGAAGCTATGTCGGTGATGAGGCACTCAAGTGACCTGGTCCAAGACAAAATGAAGGCAACATTTCAGCAAAGACAAAAGGTTGTTCAAGACCGAGCCACAGCCTCCACTGTCCTAGACCTTTTTCCAAGATTCCTGGACACATCAGGCTTGGTAAGAAATAACGACTTTTTAAAAGATTTGTGGTAGTTTATTTTTTTGCTCACTAATGTAGTTTCCCCTTTCATGCTTTGTGTTTAAGATTGAACAAGACTTCACTATGCTCTTTGGCGAGGAAGTCTCTGGTACATTTCTTGCGAAATGGCCAACGTTCTTCAAACCGATGATCATTGCAGATTGTAAAAATCGTCCTGGAAGTTAGCACGTGGATGAGCTTCTTTTGTCTGCACAACAAGAATCTGATGATGGTGGTAAGTGTAAATTGGTGTCTTCAGTTGACACATAGGGCATTCACTGTGTGCCCTATCTAATCTAAAGTATTGGACCATACCAGAGCTTTTCATGTTTTGTCTGCTTTGCTTCAAATCCCATGTACTTAACATAACTGCTGGCCAGTTTTTTTTAAACAATATTAAATTAATGCGATATGGAAATCAAGTTCTGGGGAGACTCAGGTCCATCTATTATCAATCATTATTCTAAAAACACATACATTTAAAGCATCAATGATCTGTGAAAAATAGGCTCAAACATGAGATAATATTGGTAAAGTCATTCAAGTAATTGAAATGGTGTAAATTATTTGTCTGTAGTATGGGACTGTGAGGTGGCTGCCATCCTTCTGCTTCTTCACCTGTTGCCGCCAACATCCAAGGGCAAGAAGTTACGAGTCAAGATTAGTGCAAAGGATACTGCTGGCTGCCTGGTGAAGTTCTTAAGGGTATGCTCTTCGAAACGTTTTTAATGTATATTTCCATTTAGAAAACAACAGATGTTTGATTGTAAAGATCTGATAGTAATTTTGAAGTGGCTTGACATGTTGCAGATTTTTTTTAAATGTTCAGACCGGGTTGGTGTTACAACACGGGAGCAGCTTTTGTCCTAATTTGAACAAATAATGAGAACATCCTCCACAGGAGGGTGGGTGGGACTGTGAATAAGGATGAATATGGATGCTGGTGGGCGGACAGTAAAGCACCACAAAATCCACCTCCTTTAAGTCTTACCAGGGGCATGAGAACATCCTCCACAGGAGGGTGGGTGGGGCTGTGAATAAGGATGAATATGGATGCTGGTGTGCGGACAGTAAAGCACCACAAAATCCACCCCCCTTTAAGGTTACCAGGGGGTGTGATCATCTGGGTTTAGTCCGTGGGGGAGTGCTTAAGTCCAGGGGCCCGGGGACCCAAGGTGCGCAAGGTTATGGAATTGTGCATGTCAGGGAGAGATGCTGGAGCTGATTAGTCCGTCGTTTGGGGCTCTGTGAGCGGCTAAAAATAGGTGATTTTCCCGGTGTATTTCATGGAAGTCTGACATAGCCTGTTTGCTCATGTAAGGAAAAGGTCTGCTTTATGGACAGAGTTAACATGGGACTTGTCCTTCAAATGTACACATGTCCGCACAATGGAAATGTCAACTTCCAATGCAAAGTCCCTGCCACCGGCAGGACCAATTTAACCAACTGTAAACCAACACTTGGGGGTGCTCTATGCATGTGTCTGAGGGTAAAATAATCATCATTCTGTATATAAATATGTTTGTCAATATCATAGACATTTCCTTTGAAATTGGGGTCCACGAAGCTGACACAAGATACCCGCAGATAAGCACTCATCTCGGACTAAAATCCTCAATACATAGCAGTTTTAATGGAATTTTTGTTATTCAGTGTTACCAGGGGCACGAACTTCTGACCGGTGTTCCCTCTTGGTGTAGTCCGTGGGGGAGTGCTTAAGTGTGGGTACACAGGTTCGCCTGGTGCACAAGGTTATGGAGGTGGGGGTCTTGCTGGTGCTCAAGTGTCCATATACGTCACCCAATATTCAAATAACTTTTACCCGCCTTAAGAGACACTATTTTGGGGTACAATTTATCCATTTTCACCCCTTTTTTCTGGTTCTTCCAAAAGTTAACTTAGACTTTTTCTGACTCTGGAAGAATATAACGGGAGTTGTCAGGGGACTCTACCCGTATTATGATGCACTATTTTCGGATACTTTTAACCCGTTTTCATGGTTCTCCAAAAAGTTAACTTACACTTTTTCTGACTCTGGAGGAATGTGAGGGGAGTTGTTAGGGGACTATATCCGCCTTAAGAGACACTATTTTTGGATACATTTGATCCATTTTCACCCTTTTCTCTGGTTCTTCCAAAAGTTAACTTAGACTTTTTCTGACCCATGTGCCTCACCCTGAATCTCTGCCTTTGAGTGTGGGTCCCTGCTTACAGCAGTGACTCTGCTGTACATTTCATGAGTCAAATGTGGATGAAATGGACAGATTCCTGTACATGTTCCCCAGGTTTCACACACTCATTCCTGGGTAAGAAAGCCATGTGCATCACCCTGGAGCTCTGCCTGGGACCCTGCTTACAGCAGTGACTCTGCTGCCCTTATGTTCTTGTACATTTCATGAGTCAAATGTGGATGAAATGGACAGATTCCTGTACATTTCATGTACATTTCATGAGTCAAAAACAGCTTTCTGCCCTGGAAATGATTTCTAACCATTATTACCATTATGGAGTGGCTGCAGGAACACTTTACCCAGCTTTCACACACTTCTTCCTGGGTAAGAAAGCCATGTGCATCGCCCTGGAGCTCTGCCTGGGACCCTGCTTACAGCAGTGACTCTGCTGCCCTTATGTTCTTGTACATTTCATGAGTCAAATGTGGATGAAATGGACAGATTCCTGTACATTTCATGTACATTTCATGAGTCAAACGTGGATGAAATGGACAGATTCCTGTACATGTTCCCCAGGTTTCACACACGCATTCCTGGGTAAGAAAGCCATGTGCATCACCCTGGATCTCTGGGTGCCTTTGAGTGTGGGACCCTGCTTACAGTCCGTCGTTTGGGGCTCTCCCGAGAGTGGAAGTCCATTGCCTCTAAATAGAGGTAAAATTAGGTCTGTCACTTTGGGTAATCGCACCACTGTCAGACGTCTCCCGAGCCTTGAGGAACCCCACATGTCATATTTGTCAACTCAGATGTGTATTTACCTATAGAAACAAAGTTGTGTCTGTCCTTTAAGTAGGATTCAAACCAATTTAGAACTGTTTCCGAAAGTCCCACCCGGTAGTGAGACCCCTCTCAAGACCTCGGTCAAGACTGTCATGCGGTCCCCAGAAGCCTCCGGTAGTGAGACCCCTGTATGCCAGAAGACCCGTGCGTCTGTCTACAATAAGCTGAAAGCTAATCTGGCTAAGGACTGGCGCTCTCCCCCAAAATCACTGGTCCACTGGGAAGGGACGGGGGGAATACCATGCATGAAATCACGTTGCCTAAAAGCATGGAGACGTACATTCAGACATACAGGGATCATTGTGAGGGTGTCGCTCCGGATAAACTTACTCATATTCATGGCCCATGGTGTTAACCGGCTGTCAGACCGGCTGTTCCTAAAAGACATGAAGACGCTCCGTGGCTGGAGCAAGTATATTTCAAAGTCGGGCCGGGCAGTCACAACATCGCTGTTGTTCCGGCAGAATGTGAACCATTTCCTGAGGTACTTGTTTGAGTCAAATCTCCGGGGGTGCAGGCTCACCCAGTCTGATATGACCCACATCATCAGAGAGGTGACAGCCAACTTGAACGACTTGAAAAAGTCTTTCACTGTCCACCAGTTTAAGGTGAAGAGGAACAAGCTGGATCGTCTGCCGAGCCAGGCGGAGCTTCTCGTGGCCATGGCGGCCGCTGAGAAGCGCATCCCTGATCTCCTTGACCTGATGGCTAGCAATCCGACCTCAATCACCCAGTACCTGCTATATGGCTATCTAACCCTCCATTGGAGCCTCCTGTATGGCCACCGTCCGGCTGTGTAAGCAAACATGACCAACACTGAGGTGTTAGAGGCGGACATAAGGGGCACGGCTGAGGGCTACATCATCCATGTGCAGGATCACAAGACTGCCAAGACATTTGGCGAAGCACAGCTGGTGCTTAAAGTAAAGGAGTTTAGCTGGGTCATGAGGCGGATGGGGATAAAAGAGGGCTTGTCGGGTCCACAGAATGAATTCTTCCTTTTCACAACAGGGACGTATAACTCCAAAAACCTGAACGCTCACTTGAAGAGGGCTTGGGCTGATGCTGGGCTAGAAACAGCCGTCACCTTTGTCAGCACCTTTCAACACAAGGCAATTCAAGGTGCTTTACAAAAATGAAAGACTTTCAGACAAAGGCATTTAAAAACAGTCATTAAAAAGAAAAGATAATAAAAGAAAAATTGAAAGAATAAATACATGAGTAAACCTGTACATGAATAAAAAGTACATGAATAACAATTTACAGTGCAGTTTAAGATATGAATAGTTCACAGAGAAGTTTCATTTTACTAATGCCTTTCTTTAAGATTTCTCCGAACATGAGCTGTGTACGCTTGCATGGCACATACGTCCCGAGCAGCATACACAGAGAAAACCAGCCAGGACAAAGTCTCCAGACACTGATTCCCTGGGGTTACTAGCCCCAAATGTTCATCAACCAAAAACGAAACACAACGGCTCAGTTTCAATTAAAAGCAGCGGCAAAATGATAAGTCTTAAACCTAAAGATTCAAACTCAGGACAAGAACAGCTGATATGTTTACTTCAACAAACAATAAACACTAAAGATTCAAACTTAGAACAACAACAAGAACAGCAGATATATTTACTTCAACAAACAATAAACCCTAAAGATTCAAACTCAGGACAACAACAAGAACAGCTGATATATTTATTGAGAATTTTTAAGAGGTTACTCCAGATCAGATGTCACTTACAGGAATTATGTTGGTTGGCATGTCTAGAAAGGACTCCACCTTTTCATTTTAAATTATTCAGTCAAACAAACAAGGGTGTTTTAATTAAGAGCGCACTGATGACTTCTGGCACGAAAACATTAATGTGATGCCAGGTCAATTAAAAACACGGATCTTCTTCATGTCTTCAGTTCCTGTTGGACAACATTCTGCCAGAGCCATCCAAGTTTCAAATGGCTCTATTGACAGATGAATGGGTCCAGTGGCGAACAAGTTGTGTTCTTAATCAGCAGGTAAAAGCACTACAAATAAATATAATATATCATACCGTCCAGAGGCCTGTACTACGAAGCTGAATTTTCCTAACCTGGATATGTTTGAGTTAGACGGTTGACATACGCGCTCTCGCTAAGCGGTCCTACGACGCTGGTTATCAAGTGGATCGCTCAAGCCAGCCGTGTCCTATCTAGTTAGGTGCGCGTTCACATGAAAGGAGTGGTATTTGGAGCATTCGACCAATCACAGACATGGATAAGCATACTGACAGCGCAGCGTCATACTTCCTGAATGAAAAGTGAACTTTAATATTAGTCAAATATGAAGAAGTTAAACTTTAAACATCCATGACTTAAACACTTGATCCAGGATCAAAGCCACAGAGCTGTACCTGCAAGGTGAATACAGCTGGTAACAGAACAAGTGTTTGAATGCGTACATTAACAAGTTTATGATATCATTGCCCCGTCTAAAACACGATCTGACTCTAGTTACATTTGTCTCGAGTGTTTCCTCAACTTAATGTGTTGCTTAAAATAATACTTCTGCATACAGTATGTGACACTGTGAGTGTTGCACGGCCAGATACAAGAAGATCTCAAGAAGCGGACTCAGATAAGGAAATATATGCTACATTATGATGTGATATGATGTGATATGAATGATAATGGGACACATCGACGTCTGCACTCAGTGTACTTATGTTGTGGCAGATATTTAAGTAAGCTTTCTTAACGCTAATGTTATAATAGTCAGATTGCTCTGAAGATGGAGGTGATATTCTATTCATTTTCACGTTCACACAGTCGGTGATTTTTGCCGGCCGTCTTTCCTGCGACGGCAGTTTTTCTGTATTTCCTTTCTCCTGTAATATGACTTGATCGCTTTAAACTCCGCACACTGAGCTCTGATTGGTCAGCAGGCGGTACTTTCACTGAGTTGAGATCTTAGCCTGCAACCTAACCTGCTCCGGAGCAGGTTAGCCACACAGCATAAGTTAACATGGAGATCTAGCCCGCTAAAAAGAGAACCAGCGTCGTAGGCCCGGAAAGCCGGAGTTTTCCCTGAAGTTAGCCGGCTAAGCGAAAATCCAGCTTCGTAGTATAGGCCTCTGGCCTCCCCAAAATCAACATGTTCCACTGTTGTGTAGATGAAAAGCAGTCCTTGTTATTATGTATATATGATAACAAGTTATTATGTATATAACAATATGATTTTGGGAGGCCAGGACTATATGATATGTTATATTTATTTGTAGTGCTTTTATCCAGCTTACATTTTATTCATAACTAATGTGCTTTTCATAGTTTATTTCAGGTTTTTCACACACACACTAACAAACACACACACACACACACACACACACACAGACACTTTGTCACAGACACTCACAAAACACACACTCACACACACTCTCAAACACACACACACTCTCACACACTCACAGATGCACACTGACAAACACACACAAACTCTCACACACACAAACACACAATAACAGACACACACACACTTTCTCACAGACACTCACACTCACAAATACACACACTCAACACACACACACACTCTCACACACACACACACTGACAAACACACACAAACTCTCACACACACAAACACACAATAACAGACACACACACACACTTTCTCATAGACACACACACACACTCTCTCACACCCATAGACAGACAGACACAAGCGCACACACTCTCACATACACACACTCTCACAAACACACACGCACACACAAACTCACAGACGCCCAAACACACGACGATATTAAAAGGTTGAGTTTGATACCTGTGTTTTAGAGATTTGGTAGAAACCTGTTTACGAGAGCCACATAGCAAAGTATTTGCTCTGGGCGTTCTGAAATTTTAATTACACGTATAACCAGACTGAGATGTTTAGTTAGTTAGGGGCTGGAAGAGCAGAAACAGTATAAAAACAGACAGAGAGAGACACAGCGCCACATCAGAGCTGCACCTGCAGGACCAGGACTTCCAGGACCAGGACCTCAAGTGAAGCATCAGCTGCCCCAGACCTCCAGAACCTCCAGACGGTGAGTCTCCACTTCTTTCTCCTCACGGTCCTGCAGCTCCGTCAGGAAGCCTCCTGTGACTCGGTGCAGGGACCAGTCCCCTCAGGAACACAGAGAATCCTGAAGAGAGGTCAGTGTGAATGCTGAATGCTGAGCTTTCTGAGTAACGTACGAGGAGCAGTTAGCAGCTGAAGTCTTAACAGTTTCTCCATTGACTTCTGTAGTGAAATGTGGATCAATTATGGTGAATATTATTCATAGCATTCCTAACTGAGATTAACGTTTTGATGTTTGAACCGAGTTTGTGGGTTGAAGATGTGGAAGTAGTTAAGGTACAGAAAAGTGCACAGAAGACTAATAGAGGTAAAGACGTTTTGCTGGAGAAGAACGTACATTGTAAAACTTAATGAGTTGTGGTAACTTTAAAAAAAATATACGCAAACTCATTGCCTCACAATAACTAAGTTAAGTTAGTATGGTGAGTAGGAACAACTTGTTTATTAAGTACAACTAACACAACATGTTTAAGTTGTAAAAAAACATTCATTGTATTAACTTAAAGGTCACCTATCATGCTTTCATACATACATATGTGTCCCCGGTGTGTGAGGAGACTCACAAAGGGGCGTGGCCAGCAGCAGCTTGGGCACGTTTGAAGCTACTGACCCAGAATCAGCTCTTTAGTCGCAGGCCTGTAATAGAGGGGCACGAGGCTGCAATGATCTGTTTGGGCTTTGGAGCAAAGCACTTCAGAGACATGTTTTTGATATCTCTAAAAGCTATAATATATGCCTAAGAATAGTATAACAGGAGACCTTTAACATATACCAAACAGTTGGCTCTATTGCTAGGTTCATTTCAATAAATGAACAACATGCACTTTAAACATTTCATGCAGGAGTAAGACAATGATTGAAGTGCCTCCATATGAGTATTGTGAATACATGATTAAAGGGGTTAGCCTGTCTAAAACATGATGTCACTCATCACTTGTGTATTGTTATATTTTATAAATCTAAAAGTGTTCATTTATCTGAAGCACTTTGAGAGCATTATCAATAGGATATAAATGTTGTGTGCTCTCGTAACAAGTGTGTGCATTTGTAAAGCATTGAAAGAGAAACACACTGATTGTTTAACTATTAACGCTAACGACACAGAAAGAAAGTTACATCTACACCTCACGGTGGAATTGGCATTACTCCTGAAGTTACTCGTGCACAGTGCTGCCCCTGACAGAGTCGAGCCTTCTCTACATAACGTGAGAAAGTGTGTTCATTGGATGCCAAAGCTGAGGGAAATGATTTCCAGATATGTGTTAAAAACCACCAGTACGTCTTCTCATCTCAATGTCTCAGTGTGGCTCACAGCCTCATCACTAAACTGGTGGCACCAGGGAACCAGTCAGGGAGCATGTGACGGGTTTAGAGAACATTGTTTTGAATCTTCAGGAAGTGAATGAACCACTTCCTGCCGAGGACCCTTCATTGTGTACGCTGTTATTGTGTGTTATCGTGCGTTAACCCGGTGTTTGTGCCTCTTCCTCTGCAGAGTCATGAAGCTGCTCCTCCTGCTGGCAGGTAAGCAGCGTCGCAGGCTTCACTGTGACAAACAACATGTGTTTGAAAGGCATTATGGATGCGTTTCAAAGTCAAGTCCTCTGTGCATAGAGTCACTGCGAGTGTGTAATAGCCCCGCACTACTCTACTGTCTTCTTTGTGCAAATAAAACAAGATAATGCTTTGAATGATAGACTTTTAAAACATGAGCTCATCCATGAAATCAATATAAATCTGAACGGGTAGCTCTTATTCAACATGTTGATGGCTTCAGTTAATGAGGGGGTTAGCCTTCAACCACTTGTATTTATGAATGGCACAGACCCCAGATACCCTGTACACATTCACCCTGAAGGAGCACATGTTTTACAGAACAAATAAGGATATCATTATTCACTCATTGCCATTTGTAGATTTCCTCAAGGAGTTTTATCCTTTTGTTAACTGAGATATTGTAATGCACCTGATTTGGTAAAACATCATGTTTACTGGACCTGGTGTTTTTATTGAAACATTTAAAACTTTTATTTTGCCTCTCTGAAGAACCAGCACCTTACCGTGGTAGAGAGGTTTGTGTGCCCTGATGAACCTGGGGGCTGTGTTGTCTGGAACCTTGTGTTCCTGGTAGGGTCTCCCATGGCAAATTGGTCTCAGGCGAGGGGCCAGACTAAGATTGGTTCAAAAAGACCTCATGAAAGACGACACACGAAGTGAGGATACCCGGCCCGGAGGAAGCCCGGGGTCCCTTTCTGGAGCCAGGCCCAGAAGGAGGACTCGTCGGCGAGCGTCTGGTGGCCGGGCTTGCCACGGAGCCCGGCTGGGCCCAGCCCGAAAAGGCAACGTGGGCAACACCTCCGCTTCTCCGTCCCGCGGGCCCACCACCTACGGGAAACAACGATGGGGTCGGGTGCGCTGCCAGAAGGGTGGCAGTGAAAGCGGAGGGTCTCGACGGACCAGACCCGGGCGACAGAAGCTGGCTTTGGGGACGTGGAACGTCACCTCTCTGGGGGGGAAGGAGTCGGAGCTTGTGCGGGAGGTGGAGCAGTACCAGTTGGATCTGGTTGGGCTCACCTCTACGCACAGCGTCGGCTCTGGAACCTTACTTCTGGATAGGGGTTGGACTCTATTCTTCTCCGGAGTTGCTCAAGGTGTGAGGCGCCGGGCGGGTGTGGGGATACTCACAAGTCCCCGGTTGGGTGCTTCGTTGTTGGAGTCTACCCCAGTGGACGAGAGGGTTGCCTCCCTATGCCTGCGGGTTATGGGGGGGAAAACTCTGACTGTTGTGTGTGCTTATGCACCCAACAGCAGTTCAGAGTATACGGCCTTCTTGGAGACCCTGGAAAGAGTCCTGTATGGGGCTCCTGAAGGGGACTCTTTAATCTTGCTGGGAGACTTCAACGCACATGTGGGCAATGATGGAGACACTTGGAGGGGCGTGATTGGGAGGAACGGCCCCCCTGATCTGAACCGGAGTGGTGGTTTGTTACTGGACTTCTGTGCTAGTCATGGATTGGCCATAACAAACACCATGTTCGAACATAGGGATGCTCATAAGTGTACGTGGTACCAGAGCACCCTAGGCAGAAGGTCCATGATCGATTTCGTTATCGTATCATCGGACCTGAGGCCGTATGTTTTGGACACTCGGGTAAAGAGAGGGGCGGAGTTGTCAACTGATCACCATCTGGTGGTGAGTTGGGTCGAGTGGCAGGGGAAGCCTCTGGATAGACCTGGTAAGCCCAAACGTGTAGTTCGGGTGAACTGGGAACGTCTGGAGGAGGCCCAGGTTCAGGAGGCCTTCAACTCACACCTCCGGCGGAGCTTTTCGGGCATTCCTGTGGAGGTTGGGGACATTGAACCAGAGTGGTCGGTGTTCAAAGCCTCTATTGCCGAAGCCGCGGCGGGGAGCTGTGGTCTCAAGGTCCTAGGTGCCTCAAGGGGCGGTAACCCTCGAACCTCCTGGTGGACACCGGCGGTCAGGGAAGCCGTCCGACTGAAGAAGGAGGCCTTCAGGGATTTGTTATCCCGGGGGACTCCCGAGGCAGTTGCAAGGTACCGACAGGCCCGAAGGGCAGCAGCCTCAGCCGTAGCCGAGGCAAAGCAGCGGGTGTGGGAGAAGTTCGGAGAGGACATGGAAAAGGACTTTCGGGCGGCACCAAAGTTGTTCTGGAAAACTGTCCGACACCTCAGGAGGGGGAAGCAGGGAACCATCCAAGCTGTGTACAGTAAGGATGGGACGTTGTTGACCTCAACTGATGGAGTGTTAGGGCGTTGGAAGGAGCACTTTGAGGAACTCCTGAACCCGACAACTCCGTCCTCTATGTTAGAGGCAGAGCTGGAGTATGACGGGGGATCAACACCAATCTCCCGGGGGGAGGTCACTGAGGTTGTTAAACAACTCCACAGTGGCAAAGCCCCGGGGGTGGATGAGATCCGCCCAGAAATGCTGAAGGCTCTGGGTGTTGAGGGACTGTCTTGGTTGACACGTCTCATCAACATTGCGTGGAAGTCGGAAACGGTACCGAAGGAGTGGCAGACCGGGGTGGTGGTTCCCCTTTTTAAAAAGGGGGACCAGAGGGTGTGTGCCAATTACAGAGGCATCACACTACTCAGCCTCCCCGGGAAAGTTTACTCTAAGGTACTCGAAAGGAGGGTCAGGCCGATTGTCGAACCTCAGATTGAGGAGGAACAATGCGGATTCCGTCCTGGTCGTGGAACGACGGATCAGCTTTTTACTCTCGCAAGGATCCTGGAGGGGGCTTGGGAGTACGCTTATCCGGTCTACATGTGTTTTGTGGACTTGGAGAAGGCATATGACCGGGTTCCCAGGGAGTTACTGTGGGAGGTGCTGCGGGAGTATGGGGTGAGGGGGTCTCTACTCAGGGCCATCCAATCTCTGTACTCCCAAAGCGAGAGCTGTGTCCGGGTCCTCGGACACAGTGAGGGTTGGCCTCCGCCAGGGCTGCGCTTTGTCACCAATCCTGTTTGTAATATACATGGATCGGATTTCGAGGCGTAGTCATGGGGGGGGGGTCTGCAGTTCGGTGGGCTAAGGATTGCACCACTGCTTTTTGCAGATGATGTGGTTCTGATGGCTTCATCGGTCTGCGACCTTCAGCACTCACTGGATCGGTTCGCAACCGAGTGTGAAGCGGCTGGGATGAGGATCAGCACCTCCAAATCTGAGGCCATGGTTCTCAGCAGGAAACCGATGGATTGTCCACTCCAAGTAGGGAATGAGTCCTTACCCCAAGTGAAGGAGTTCAAGTATCTCGGGGTTTTGTTCTCGAGTGAGGGAACAATGGAGCGTGAGATGGGCCGGAGAATCGGAGCAGCGGGAGCGGTACTGCAGTCGCTTTACCGCACCGTTGTGACGAAAAGGGAGCTGAGCCAGAAGGCAAAGCTCTCTGTCTACCGGGCCATTTTCGTTCCTACCCTCACCTATGGTCATGAAGGATGGGTCATGACCGAAAGAACGAGATCGCGGATACAAGCGGCCGAGATGGGTTTTCTCCGCAGGGTGGCTGGTGTCTCCCTTAGGGATAAGGTGAGAAGTTCGGTCATCCGGGAGGGACTCGGAGTTGAGCCGCTCCTCCTTCGCGTCGAAAGGAGCCAGTTGAGGTGGTTCGGGCACCTAGTTAGGATGCCACCTGGGCGCCTCCCTAGGGAGGTGTTCCAGGCACGTCCAGCTGGGAAGAGACCAAGGGGTAGACCTAGGACCAGGTGGAGGGATTATATCTCTTCGCTGGCCTGGGAGCGCCTTGGGATCCCCCAGTCAGAGCTGGTTGATGTCGCCAGGGAAAAGGAAGTTTGGGGCTCTCTGCTGGAACTGCTACCCCCGCGACCCGACCACGGATAAGCGGAAGAAGATGGATGGATGGACTCATTGCTCTGATGCGTGTCACTTCAAGTCAGAGGAGAGACTTCAGGGAGCGATGAGTGTTCAGGTTGTTCAGGTTGTTCCTGATGGATGTGTTTCTCCTGGAACTCCTGCAGTTGCTGCCAGCCAGATGGACCTCTTTGCCTCTCTGGTCACTCTGAATGCTCCTGGTGGAAACATCAACATCAGCACCGTTCCCATCACTTTCTATGGAGAAACCTACACATGGATACACGTGAGTGCAAAGAACCCCTGCCTGACTGCGTGGCCTCTAAAACTGCCCGTCGTATCCCTATTTTAGGCACTCCAGCTTCGGATGTCCGACCGCTAGGATAGCAACACAGAGTGTGTAGTGTAGTAGGTGTTGGTGGGCTGGTAGAACCCCAGAGCAGTATCTGCCCCTGGAGGAGAATCCCTCTGTCGTTGGGAGACCCCTTGGTAATTAGGGCAGCTTCAGGACCCACAATCCCTAACCCCCAATTTTGATCCCCTTATACCAATTAAAACAATGCAAATGTAATATCAAACACAGCCAGAGTCAAACATTAATATCACAGCAGGGACATTACTACATCAACAGAGCTTATATCATATCTCAACATCAATCAACACCACATCAACCACAGTGACCAATGCCAAACTATAGTTTAACTTAAACAGGGTTTCTATTCAATACTAAAGTCAGCCTTTTCCAAGGAAGGGTGTTCTTACCTCACTCTAAGACCAAGCAGATACCTTCAGAGACCACGAGAGAGACCAGGAGTTGGGTCGAAGTGTACAAAGTACAATCCGCTTTTATTAAGGTTTTAACAAAAATAGAGGATTACAAGAATCCTAAACAATAACAAAGACACCAAGTCAAAATACAAAAGCAACAAGCTCACAAGTCAAATGCTCGAAAGCCGTCTCATTTCTTCTCCTCCATTCTTCTTTACAGTCTTCTTCCTCCTCCCTCTCTGCATCAGGTGGTCTCCCCCTTCCTCTCTTTGAGTCAGAAGGAGGTCACAACTGTTTTAATTATTGAACATTAAAAAATGTAAGGTTTAAAAATAAAACAAATAAAGACTTATAGTAATGACATGTCATTTTAAAGAGAGGGAATATGAAACAAAGTTATGAAAGCAGAACACTTTGTCAATGTCATGTTTAGAATCAAGTTTTTTTCTTTAAACGGTTCAATTTTAAATATACAAACTTTATACTTTAATTCATTAACAGATCAAAAGTTCAGAATGCTCTATCTTGTTTCACATGTTTGGTTTCACATGTCTGAACAGACATGATGGAAACTACATCCTTTCTATTTACAGCCAACTTAGCATCTTGTTATCAATGGTAAGCTTAATAGAGGTCGGTGAGGTGAAGGTCAGGTCTGTCATGGCCACTTACACAGCAGAACTGTCAACACTACACATAATAAAGGTATTATAGATATGACACATAACTCACTGTTTAATATGTTATCACTCACAGTCCTCAGAATCAGTCCCTAGTGTTTTTGTCTTGATCTTATTTATATATAGATATAAGCGGTGTGTTAGCTTTCAGCGTGTCAGCCTGTAAATATGGGAGCACATGAATAATGACATGTTGCTAAAGGCGGAGAATGAATTGAGTATTACACACAAAGTTTAAAGTGTGTGCTTTTTGTGCCAGCTGTTATTTTGAGTATTATAAAAGTTTCCCCTCATATTATTCAATATCAGACGCTCTGAGACAGGCTTGGTCCCATAATGCATCACTGTGAGTCTGGTCCTGAGCTGGAAAGTGAGCGTAACATTTCCCTCTGGGGTCTATGGGGTCAGGCACTGATCAGATCAGTTCAATGGAGTGTGGACAGATCATTACTAGAGCCAACAGGAAGTGGTTTGGAGCAGCTGGACGCGTCTCTTTGATTCCTCATGTGTCTCTGTATGAAAGGACACATAAAGACTTGTTGGACAGTGGCTTGTAGAAAGGTTTTTTCCAAAGTGAGAGAAATGTTTTGATCTCATCATTGATCCTATCTTTTGTCTCCGTAGCTAAAAGCACACCTTGCAGCTCAAACATTTGAGGAGAGGAAACGATGCTGTTTTGGAGCGAAAGCCTTCATATTGTTGTTCCCTTTTTTGTTTTTGCAGGTGAATATCAGCAATAAGACTGAAGTTTGTTTCAAAAATGACCCAACTGAGAAGGCCATTGACTGTGTGGTGATCAACGACGGGCCGGCTTCAGACAAACTGAAGTACACTATGATTGCTACCACATTTCGCCCTCACCCTTATCTTGTTAACATCAAAACCCAGGCACTGGGTGTCGTTGCTCTCCAGTTCTTCAATGTTAATACATTGAATGTGAGTCCTGATCCGATCCCTGTTACACACCGACTGGCTGTCCAGCTGTTTGTGCAAAATGAACATTTCAAAGACATTGTGTGGCAAAGACAACTTCAAATCAAAGTTTATTTGTAAAATGTTGGAAGCATTTCCTAATATTTCTCTCTCTGTTCCTGCTTTCAGATGAAGTTGTCATTCTACAATTATGGTTTACAAGCTGCTTGCGACACTGGTCATGCTAATGGCCGTCTGTTTTATGATAGTTTCGTAAGTATGACATGAGGCTCTCACCGTTACCTAACCCTTCAGCCTCACCGATGTTGAGAGTTACACTTTGTCAGGTCCCGATACCAATGCAATGTGTTCCTGTTTGTTTCTGTGTGCCGGGGAAACTCATATCCTAAATCCTTTCTGTTAGAAAGCTGCTGTCTTCCAGCCTTCCTCACACGCACTCTGAATGAGAACTGATCCCTGAGAAGACTTCTGTACCCTAACCACCCTGAGAGATGAGAACTGAGGCTGTGTGTGATCCATTATTCCTTTGTATCACCATCAGACATCATTCATATGAATACAGAACAAGCTTTCAGTTCAGCATGGATAGGTGAATGGAGAAGATAACGTGCAGTCTGTTTGCTCCTCTAAGCCTCTCCTTTTAAAACTCTCTTCTTATGTTCACTTCTAAACAGAGATAGGTGTCAGAAATAATGTCATACTCAGCCTTAGAGTTTCAGGAAGCAGAAGTCACTCAGCATCATGTGTTAGCATGAAGACAAAGAGAGTTATTATTAGTGACACCACATGTAGCTGCTAGCATGCAGAGCTAACGGGGCAGGCTGGACTCACAGCACCAGGGGCTGGTGGTTCTGCTCCTTCCTGCCCTCAAGTGGACAAAGGAGTTCATTAGAAATATCAATCTGGAATAATGAAGGAGCTCCCCACTGCTCTCACTGTCACTTCATGCCCTAACATCGGAGGAAATATATCACAAGTGGCATCTAGAGAACACTTTCATTCATGTTTACAGTATTGAGGTTACCTTTGTTTTTACTGATTGTGTTTACTAGTTATTTTAAATGTGTTTTTAAGGTTCAAACATCTGTCCAGGGACTACAGATGTAAAAGAGCCTCTTGGCTAACTCTGGCACATTTACAGAAATGGTTCTTAGTGTGCAATGTCCCTGTTAAATAAATAATATACGTACAAATATATTCTGTTTAATCCTTTACTAGGAAATGTCTACAAAAGTCGGTGACACAGTGATGGATACCTGGAAGCCTGGTGCAGGTCCAGCTGTTTTTCAAGACCTGAGTGGATGCAGAGTCTCAGGTAAGCTGGTCTAGGGGTTCCCAAAGAAAGGGATCCTCTAAGTTAAATGTGATATTAAAACATGTCTGTTGTTGCCTTATCTTAAAATCTGCCTGTAGTCACTGAAGTGTAATAGCATTACCTCCATTCTCCCCCAAGGTGGCGCTGTAATGCCGGGTTCAGAGATGCCCAGCGCGGAGCCCTGCTCTGTTGAACTCTGTTCTCTGTCTGCAGTCCTCGCTAATGTCACAGTATGTGGGCCCGAGGAGGTTTGCCAAGCGGACAACACGTAAATATGTGCTCTTTCTATCAGGAGTAAAGGTCTGACTGATTTGAATAAAGTGTCCCATGTGATCGAACCCTCCATGAGAGAGGGAGGATATTATCCACCTGAGGGTTATTGCAGTTATTGATGAATCTGTTCCTATTTCTATCACCCCTTTCCACCAAAGCAGTTCCAGGGTCAGTTCAGAGCTAGTGCCCGATAGCTCTCCAGTCCTTTCATGGTTTCCATCAGCAAAACTGGTTTGTATTAGGAACCAGAGTACTGCTGGACTGGAACCAAGAACCAGATCTGTGTGGAGGCTGGGTCAGATCACTAGAGCCGAGCAAAGGGACCAAAACGAGACTCTATAGTGCCAGGAGATATGGGAGTCGGAGGCGGTGCATCGAAGGTGCAAAAGGGTACTTTAATAAGGAGTTGCGGAGGACATGTTGTCGGGTCGCAGCCCGGGTCGACAAGAGGGAGAGACAGGAGGGCACACAACATATAAAGCCCACAACACATATGTCCGTGCGGAAACAATACCCCTACCCCAAAGTTCCGTGTGTGAATTATGTCCCAGTGTATTAAAGGTGGTCACCACACAAGCCCCCCCAGAATTCAAACAGGGCAAAAAAAATCCTCGCGTCCGGGAGGAAGCACCACAGGGTCTGAGGAGGGTGAGGTTGCAGGTGAGGGCCGGGCCATGGAACGGGCCGTCGGAAGGGGGCCGCAGGAGAGGGTAGGGACCCCAACGAGGGCGGCCCCACCGGGGGTGGGATGGCGGGCCGCAGCAGGTGCCGTGGCGAATGAAGTCCTCACCCGCCAGTCGGTGAAAGCCGGGTCGCTGAGCCGCTACGGGCGTGAATAATCCGGTGGTCCCCAGCAGGAAGGAGCGCTGCCCGGCCGCAGGCGAACGCACAGTGGCGGCGGGCACGCACAGTATCCCCGGGAGGAAGGAGCGCAACCTGGCCGCAGGCAGATGTGCAACGGCAGCGGGCACGAAGTCCTCGGCAGGCGTCGAGGTATCCCAGGGAAGCAGGAGAGCCACCCGGCCGCAGGCAGACGTGCCGCGGCGGCGGGCACGAAGTCCTCAGCAGGCACTGAGGCATCCCCGGGAAGCAAGAGCCGGGTCCCCGGGGGGCAGGAGCAGCATCCCCAGGAGGAAGGAACCGTGGACAGGGGAGAGGCCAGACGGGGCGCCGTCCGGAGCCGCCGTCGAGATGAACCGTGAGCCGCGGTAAGAGGAGAGGCCAGGCAGGGTCCCGGAGCGCGCCACCCACGGGCCGATGAAGACATGGGGACGTCCGAAACCGCCGAGGCGAAGGAAGAGGCCAGACAAGCTCCGGAGCGCGCCACCCACGGGCCGATGGCCGCATGGGCGACGTCCGAAACCGTCGAGGCGAGGGAAGAGGCCAGGCAGGGTCCCGGAGCGCGCCACCCACGGGCCGATGAAGGCATGGGGACGTCCGAAACCGCCGAGGCGAGACGGGGTCCAGGAGTGCACCACCCAGGCGTCGATGAGCGTGAGTGGCGTCTGAAGCCGCCGTCGAGGTGGTGAAACAGGTGAGAGTGTCCACACGAGGTCGATCAGACATGGTCGAACCTCCTCTCAGGCACCAGAAAAAGCTCAAAAAGGGCCGTACTGTCCACGGTCAAAAAACAGGTGGGCGAAATAGCGAGAGGATTCACACGAGGCCAACCAGACATGGTCAAACCTCCTCTCAGGCACCAGGAAAAGCTCGAAAAGGTCGATAGCCGTTAGCAGCTAGCCGTTAGCAGCTAGCCGTTAGCTGAGGCCGTTAGCTGGCAGCCATCGGTAGCTGCTAGCCGTCGTTAGCCCCACGTGGATAGCTGCTAGTCGTGGTTAGCTAGCGCCGCTGGGACGTGCAGCCGCACGCCCCGAAGAAACAGCCCCATGAGGTAGCCATGGGGTTGCTGGTCGACCCAGCAGGTCGTGCATCGTCCCCCCGATGCGGGAACGGCGAGCAACGTCTCCAGCCTTCTGCGGAGCACGCACCGAGCCTCAGTCCGCGTGCCGGTGGCAGCCACGGACGTCTCCAAAAAATCCCCGGCATTTCGAGAAAGAAACCTGAGTTCCTTTTGCCGTGTTCGGCTTCGTCTCGGAAACTTCCCCAGACGTGTCAGAGTCACCAATATAGTGCCAGGAGATATGGGAGTCGGAGGCGGTGCATCGAAGGTGCAAAAGGGTACTTTAATAAGGAGTTGCGGAGGACATGTTGTCGGGTCGCAGCCCGGGTCGACAAGAGGGAGAGACAGGAGGGCACACAACATATAAAGCCCACAACACATATGTCCGTGCGGAAACAATACCCCTACCCCAAAGTTCCGTGTGTGAATTATGTCCCAGTGTATTAAAGGTGGTCACCACAACTCACACTTTTGTTTATGTCCCGCCTCTTTCCCCGGGCAAACGTAGAGATACGCTCGCTCTCATGGCCCGCTTTGAGGAGCAGCACCACCTGTTCTCCTGTTGTTGTTAAACCAGCTTTCAGGTGTGATCACTTCATACTGTAGGCTACACAAGTTGTCATATCAGATCACAAGTGAAATCCTATTGAAAGAACGCCGGTAGAAACGACAAATGACACAATGATAGCAACATGTGCATTTATGGAGAATAATTAAAACGCCGTAACCATCTAGTGTTCATCATGTGTTATATCAAATAAAATAAAATCAGGTTTTATTTATATAGCACATTTATAAATGATTTTTGGTCGAGCCAAAGTGCTGTACATATAATAATAATAGCCTACAGTAGACACACTTTACAGCGAATACAACATCACAGACCCTCTGTCCTTAGACCCTCTGTCCTTAGACCCTCTATCCTTAGACCCTCTGTCCTTAGACCCTCTGTCCTTAGACCCTCTATCCTTAGACCCTCTATCCTGAGACCCTCTGTCCTATAGACCCTCTGTCCTTAGACCCTCTATCCTTAGACCCTCTGTCCTTAGACCCTCTGTCCTTAGACCCTCTGTCCTTAGACCCTCTGTCCTTAGAACCTCTGTCCTTAGACCCTCTGTCCTTAGACCCTCTATCCTTAGACCCTCTGTCCTTAGACCCTCTGTCCTTAGACCCTCTATCCTTAGACCCTCTGTCCTGAGACCCTCTGTCCTATAGACCCTCTGTCCTTAGACCCTCTATCCTTAGACCCTCTGTCCTTAGACCCTCTGTCCTTAGACCCTCTGTCCTTAGACCCTCTGTCCTTAGAACCTCTGTCCTTAGACCCTCTGTCCTTACTGTCCTTAGACCTCTGTCCTTAGACCCTCTGTCCTTAGACCCTCTGTCCTTAGAACCTCTGTCCTTAGAATCTCTGTCCTTAGACCCTCTGTCCTTAGACCCTCTGTCCTTAGACCCTCTATCCTTAGACCCTCTGTCCTTAGAACCTCTGTCCTTAGACCCTCTGTCCTTAGACCCTCTGTCCTTAGAACCTCTGTCCTTAGAACCTCTGTCCTTAGACCCTCTGTCCTTAGACCCTCTGTCCTTAGACCCTCTATCCTTAGACCCTCTGTCCTTAGAACCTCTATCCTTAGACCCTCTGTCCTTAGACCCTCTATCCTTAGACCCTCACATCGTACAAGGAAACACTTCCAGAGAAACCCACAGTTTAAAGGGAACATGGAGAAACCTCAGGGAGAGCAACAGAGGAGGGGTCCCTCTCCCAGGACGGACAGACGTGCAATAGATGCCGTGTGGAAATCCAAGAGATTTTACAGCATATAGACCGAATGTTAGGAAATGCATGTGTCATCCATATAATACAGGGAAACGTTTGCAGGTAACGTCAAACATTGCACATTAAAACTGAACAAAATATGAATCACTGGGGAAATCTGCATCTGTTGCTTTAGAGACAGTCAGCAGTGAATTACTGACTGTCACTAAAGCAAAGGTGAATGGCTCTGAATCCTAGTGGGAACAGTTCAACCTGGATCTGAAGAAGAGCAACGAGAGCACACGCCATTGCTGTAGTTTTTGCCTGAGCTGGCTTTGCTGGAAAATGCAGGGACGTAAACAGTGCTGTCAAATGAACAGGTAACTGGTCCAACATTGAGAACCAACCGTCCGAACTAACACGGCTCTCGTTTCAGTGGAAAGGGGTTTCAAGTCCATCCATTATTGTTTCTGATCAGCTGGGGAACGGTTCAGTCTATAAATCCTAAAAAACGTTCTCCACTTATTTCCCATTGCACTTCTTTGCCATGGTGGGCCTCGTGATGGACACGTTATGAAAAGAGATCCAGATGGATGCACAGCGTCTCGGTGTGTGTGCAGTGTTCCTATAAAGTGATCCTTTGACCTCTCCTCCATGCTTTACACATGTTTCAATCCTCCGAGGCCAGCTCCATCAGTATTGTAGTGCTGCGTCCATAAATCAGACCAAACCGCAGATATCCGGGTTGTCCCAAGTAGAGTTGAGCATTACCCATAATGCAACACAATATCACTGTATGGCCTGTTTTATCAAATACTTCAAGATGTTTAGTATTCCACACGTATTGAGGAGAGAGATATTATTATACGTGTACGTGTTTCACAGGCTGAATGTAACTACTGACCTTTATGTGTCATATTGTGAACTTTGAGAAGGGTTCATTTCCTTTGAGTTTAGGATGAGTGTAAAGTATGTCTGTCTTAAAAAGACCCAGACTGTGAGTCCCTCTCCATGTCTTCTTTTACATATCATATTCTATTTACATGTATATAGACTTTTTGCACTACTTTTTACGTTTGTATTTGATTATATATGTTGCATCGTTGGAGGAGCTCAGGTCAGAAGCATGTCATTGCCATCTCTACACTGCAGCTTTGTGCATATGACAATGAAACCTTTGAATTGAATGTCCATCAGGTGCGTTATTCCTCCGGTGGTGTGCACGGTGACGGGCTCCACGGTGATTGGTTTCCACGGAGCAGTGCACTCTGTCCAGGATCGCTGTGCCTACAGACTGATGGAGCCTGAAGGCAGAGCCAGCTTCAGCCTCATGGCCGCCTTCAGGGAGCGCCGGCGTACAGATGTTCCTCTTCTGGACCACCTGATCCTGTCGCTGCCAGGTGTGACAATGTATCTGGAGCAAGGAGGAAGAGTTCGGGTACGTTAGCACGTTAGCACGTTAGCACCTTGTAGTTATGGGTGCTCAAGCAATGCTGATCACTTCCTGCTAGGAGTTACTTTGTGGTGGATGTGTGTGTGTGTGTGTGTGTGTGTGTGTGTGTGTGTGTGTGTGTGTGTGTGTGTGTGTGTGTGTGTGTGTGTGTGCTCCTTGTGTTGATATGCATGTGTGCTCCTTGTGTTGATGTGCGTGTGTGCTTCTTGTGTGTGTGTGTGTGTGTGTGTGTGTGTGTGTGTGTGTGTGCTCCTTGTGTTGATATGTGTGTGTGCTCCTTGTGTTGATGTGCGTGTGTGCTTCTTGTGTTGGTGTGTGTGTGTGTGTGTGTGTGTGTGTATGTGTGTGTGTGTGTGTGTGTGTGTGTGTGTGTGTGTGTGTGTGTGTGTGTGTGTATGTGTGTGTGTAGGTTGGTGGAGAAGCCCTGGTGCTCAACAGCACAGCTCAGCTGATAAACGGCGTGGAGCTCTCCAAGGACCAGACTGGAGTCACTGCTAAGTTGCCGTCCTCCAACATGATTCTCTTTTTTGATGGCAACAGCGCACATGTGGCAGGTACAGAACAGAGCTTCCAATCTGGACTGAATATTACATATTTATTTCTGAAGCATAGCTTTAATTCTACCCTCACTTCCACCAGGACATCCTGAAGCTGTAGTGGGTTTGTGTGGCAGACCCTCCGACTCCAGCTGGACCACCACCCCGACTGCCGAGAAGTCCTCTTTCAGCCTCCCTGGGTACCGCTCAGTCCGACTGATATTACCTGTTTGTCATGATTAGGGTTCAGATGTGATGTGATCTTTGTCTCCCTCTAGCTGTGGGATGCAATACCAGGACTCAGTCGACAGCACCATCAACTGCAACCGCTCCACCGACCAGTAAGAGCTGAGCCATGAACACCCTCGTCTTGTCATGTCATATAAGCAGCGTTGTTTCTGCAAGATCAACCAATGTAACACGGAGAACTCTTCCCTCTGAACAGCTGTAATCTCATGAGGCAGCCTCCCTTCTCCGCCTGTCACAAGTACACCGACCCAGAGCCGTACATCAGTGCCTGCACACACACTCTGTGCAAATACCCGTCAGTGGATGGGGTCGACTGCCAGTTTTTGGAGGCTTACACCAAGGCCTACAGCCTGCAAGCCAACATGACCCTGGAGGACTGGAGGTCGACTTCTGGCTGCTGTAAGATGCTCTATTTCCATTGGTGGATACTGCACTGGAACTCGTGCAGTCAAGCAGACATATTTTATCAAATGTATCCTAAAAGTAACCAGAAGCCAAGGCTCCCTAATACATTTGAAACAAAGTAAAGAAGCAGATACAAGAATTAAGTTGTGTGTGTGTGTGTGTGTGTGTTTGTGTGTGTGTGTGTGTGTGTGTGTGTTTGTGTGTGTGTGTGTGTGTGTGTGTGCAGCCCCCCCCCCTCTCTGTCAGCAGCCCTGCAGTGATCATGAGTTCTGTGGAGGGGAGTTTGGTTCGACCCGCTGCTTCTGCCGGGCTCTGTTCGCCTCCAAGTACAACGCCACCAAGTCTTTAGGTACGGAGCATATCACACCGTTTCCTCTGCTTGCACTGGTCTGAATTACGGATGTGGTTATTTACCAACAGCCTGCTGCTAACAGCTGTGTTGATGCTGAGATCTGCCAGAAAAAAGATATTGTTTAGTGTGGAATTAGAAACAGCTTTCATTATAGTGTCAAATACATTCTGTCAGTAACTCCACTGCCCGTTATAGTCCACGTTGAAGTGTCGGTGTGTTGTTGAAGTGTCGGTGTGTGGTTGAAGTGTCGGTGTGTGGTTGAAGTGTCGGAGTGTGGTTGAAGTGTCGGTGTGTGGTTGAAGTGTCGGTGTGTGGTTGAAGTGTCGGTGTGTGGTTGAAGTGTCGGTGTGTGGTTGAAGTGTCGGTGTGTGGTTGAAGTGTCGGTGTGTGGTTGAAGTGTCGGTGTGTGGTTGAAGTGTCGGTGTGTGGTTGAAGTGTCGGTGTGTGGTTGAAGTGTCGGTGTGTGGTTGAAGTGTCGGAGTGTGGTTGAAGTGTCGGTGTGTGGTTGAAGTGTCGGTGTGTGGTTGAAGTGTCGGTGTGTGGTTGAAGTGTCGGTGTGTGGTTGAAGTGGCGGTGTGTTGTTGAAGTGTCAGTGTGTTGCAGGCGATCCCACGGTCTGCAGGCAGGACTCGGCCTCTGTGGTTCTGGCTGGATGTCTGCTGGACGACAAAGGCATCGACTTCTCCACCTTACACCTCAAAGACCCCAGCTGCAAGGGCCACATGGACCCCCAGAGCCACCTGGTGACCTTCAGCTTCAACAGCAGCGCCCCCTGTGGGACGGAGATCACGGTGCGTGGTTATCACTTCCTCTAGACTCAAGGCAGGTTATTTTCAGAGCGTCTTTGGGCAAACGAGAAGCATGTAAAGCTGCTTTAACTGAGTCCTGTTCAGTTGGTTACACCTGCAGCCCTCAGAAGAGCATAATGATCGATGGAAGGGAAGGAACAGGCTTCAGTCACCCTGTTTAACTTTAATTAAATACCGGGAGAGCATCTTCTCTAGTTCCCTTTATTGATTAGAGACCATGTGATTTATGACCTGGATGGTTTGGACTGTGAACTCCAACACTGACCGTTCTCTGTCAGGATGGAACCGTCAGCAGTGAGCACTGGAATAATGTGGCCGTTAAATGAACTCATTTTCTGTCACATTGCAGAGAAACAACAGCCAGATCGTCTACGAGAACTCCATCATGTCCTCGAACAGCTCATCAGGCGGAGTCATCACCCGCAACAACCAGTTCCAGATCGACTTCTCCTGCAAGTACACAGAGCCACAGGTCAGGAGTGTGTCCTTCAGGATCAAAGACAGGTGAGCGTCACTTGGTCCTTAATGTACCACAGCTCCAAGCGTCACACTGCTAAACTGTGTTTGTGTGTTTTTGTGTATGTGTGTGTTTGTGTGTGTGTGTGTGTGTGTGTGTGTGTGTGTGTGTGTGTGTGTGTGTGTGTGTGTGTGTGTGTGTGTGTGTGTGTGTGTGTGTGTGTGTGCGGGTGTGTGTGTGTGTGTGTGTGTGTGCAGCTCTGTGGTGCAGCAGCTTGTATCTGGAGAGTGGAACTACACTCTGACGATGAGCTCCTTCAGCGACGCCGGCCTCCTGCAGCTGATCGGCCCGAACACGGAGATCCTGCTGAACCAGAAGCTCTGGCTGCAGCTGGAGGCGGTGGGGCTGGACGCCAACAAGGTCGCCATAGTAACAGACTCCTGCTGGGCAACCAATCAGGCATCACCTGACAGTAATTTGCGATATGACCTCATCATCAACGGGTGAGGAAATAAACTCTGACTGTTAGAACAGAATAAACTCTGACTGTTAGAACAAAATAAACTCTGACTGTTAGAACAGAATAAACTCTGACTGTTAGAACAGAATAAACTCTGACTGTTAGAACAGAATAAACTCTGAGACTTCATCGTGTGTATTTCAGATGCCCTGCTGATGATACGGTGCAGATGCAAGGAAACGGACAGGGAACGTCCAGCGTGTTCTCCTTCGACATGTTTGAGTTCTCTGGAGCAAGCAGTGAAATCTACCTGCACTGCAAACTGGAGATGTGCCCCACACAGGGCCAGACCTGCACTCCGGTACACACCGAGTACTAATACACAGAGTACACAGAGTACTAACACACAGAGTACACAGAGTGCTAATACACAGAGTACACAGAGTGCTAATACACAGAGTACACAGAGTACTAATACACAGAGTACACAGAGTGCTAATACACAGAGTACACAGAGTACTAACACACAGAGTGCTAATACACAGAGTACTAATACACAGAGTACACAGAGTACTAATACACCGAGTACTAATACACAGAGTACACAGAGTGCTAATACACAGAATACACATAGTACTAATACACAAAGTACACAGAGTACTAACACACAGAGTGCTAATACACAGAGTACTAATACACAGAGTACACAGAGTACTAATACACCGAGTACTAATACACAGAGTACACAGCGTACTAATACACAGAGTACACAGAGTGCTAATACACAGAGTACTAATACACAGAGTACACAGAGTACTAATACACAGAGTACACAGAGTGCTAATACACAGAGTACTAATACACAGAGTACACAGAGTACTAACACACAGAATACACAGAGTACTAACACACAGAGTACACAGAGTGCTAATACACAGAGTACACAGTGTGCTAATACACAGAGTACACAGAGTACTAATACACAGATTACTAAAACACAGAGTACTAATGCACAGAGTACACATAGTGCTAATACACAGAGCACTAATACACAGAGTACCAATACACAGAGTACACAGAGTACTAATACACAGAGTACACAGAGTGCTAATACACAGAGTACTAACACACAGAGTGCACAGAGTACTAATACACAGAGTACACAGAGTACTAAAACACAGAGTACTAATACACAGAGTACACAGAGTACTAATACACAGAGTACTAACACACAGAGTACACAGAGTACCAATACACAGAGTACTAATACACAGAGTACACAGAGTGCTAATACACAGAGTACTAACACACAGAGTACTAATACACAGAGTACTAACACACAGAGTACACATATTAATAATACACAGAGTACTAATACACAGAGTACTAATACACAGAGTAAAGCTCACTTCCTGTCTGTGAAGCTAACTTCCTGTCTGTGAAGCTCACTTCCTGTCTGTGAAACTAACTTCCTGTCTGTAAAGCTCACTTCCTGTCTGTGAAACTAACTTCCTGTCTGCGTACAGAGCTGTGGGGGGGCAGCTCTCAGGAGGCGCAGATCTGCTATATACGCTGATGGGAACGCGGCCCTCATCACTATGGGATGGAGAAACTGAAGAGCTTTGCATGGTAGGCAGCACCTTCATTTGTTCTTCCTGACGAGTTCCTTAATTAATACAATGTTTAAAGAGTTCCTTAATTAACACAATGTTTAAAGAGTTCCTTAATTAATACAATGTTTAAAGAGTTCCTTAATTAATACAATGTTTAACGAGTTCCTTGATTAACACAATGTTTAAAGAGTTCCTTAATTAATACAATGTTTAAAGAGTTCCTTGATTAACACAATGTTTAAAGAGTTCCTTAATTAATACAATGTTTAAAGAGTTCCTTGATTAACACAATGTTTAAAGAGTTCCTTAATTAATACAATGTTTAAAGTCTTCCTTAATTAATACAATGTTTAACGAGTTCCTTAATTAACACAATGTTTAAAGAGTTCCTTAATCAACACAATGTTTAAAGAGTTCCTTAATTAATACAATGTTTAACGAGTTCCTTGATTAACACAATGTTTAAAGAGTTCCTTAATCAACACAATGTTTAAAGAGTTCCTTAATTAATACAATGTTTAACGAGTTACTTGATCAACACAATGTTTAACGAGTTCCTTAATCAACACAATGTTTAAAGAGTTCCTTGATTAACAAAATGTTTAAAGAGTTCCTTAATCAACACAATGTTTAAAGAGTTCCTTAATCAACACAATGTTTAACGAGTTACTTGATCAACACAAAAGCAGCAGTGTATAAACCATGACTCAGCAGTTTCTCTGTGTTCTCAGCTGATTCCTGACGGTGGAAATGAAGGTCTTGTTGCTGTGAAACTGAGCCGGCACATTATCTGAGATTATTCCTGAGGACTCCAGTTATTCTGAGCTTTAACTTCTTTATGATGTGGGGATAATAATCAAAAGGGGTTATTTTACTATGTGTACTGGTATATATATAATTTCTTCTTTAATATACTGTCTGTTTTTAAATGTGCACAGCCCGAAAGCTACCTGAGTGTTAAAGAAGGGAAACAGGAAGTGAATGAGAACTGAAATATGGATTACTACCCAGGAAGAGGTTCAGATCAGATGTAATTCCTCAGAGCACGCTGTTGTACTTTTATTATGATTTTATTACTATGAGCAACACATGTATTACTTTATTTAGTCCAATGATAATAAGATTGAGATATGTAACATCTTTAGGGGAATAATAGAAGTGAAGCATACAGCAGCATTACCAACAACATCTCATCCAATGAAACACACAGGATCAGCTGATACGAGGAACTCCTACACAACACAAATCATTCAGTGAAAGATCACCTCTCTGTCATTAGACCCAGATTAGATGAGACGTATTACCTGTCACTGCTGGCAACCTCAGGACATATACGAGTACTGCTCACATCAGATGACGGTATAGCCAAACATCGATGTATTATTCAATGATCCCAATCCACAGCAACATGGTCTAAAACTCTACGCTCATTTGATATATTTGATTTTCCAATAATAAAATGAAGCGCAGATCAAAAATGAAAACACGAAGAAGCACAAAACTTCTTAACTTGAGACGTTGTGAGTTTTAAAGAAGTGAATTATTATCAGACTGAAGTCATTCCCAATGGAGAGGTTGTTGCACGCTGTTGTACCTATACTAGGGTGTTATTACTATGAGCCAAACATATATTACTTTATTTAGTAATACATGTATTATATTTAGAAATGTAACATCTTAATATGTGATGAAGAAAAATGATCAGAAAAGGGTTTTATTAGGATGATTTTATTACTATAGGCAGACACTGGAATATATATATACATAATTTCTTCTTTAATATTCTGTCTGTTTTTAAATGTGCACAGCCTGAAAGCTACCTGAGTGTTAAAGAAGGGAAACAGGAAGTGAATGAGAACTGAAATATGGATTACTACCCAGGAAGTGGTTCAGATCAGATGTAATTCCTCAGAGCACGCTGTTGTACTTTTATTATGATTTTATTACTAATGGAACCAAAAACAATGAATAAAGTGAGTGGGAAAAAGAAACATGAGTCTCAGTCGTTTATTCATTGAGATTGTGTGTGTGTGTGTGTGTGTGTGTGTGTGTGTGTGTGTGTGTGTGTGTGTGTGTGTGTGTGTGTGTGTGTGTGTGTGTGTGTGTGTGTGTTGTGTGTGTGTGTGTGTGTGTGTGTGTGTGTGTAGATTCCGCTTGAAGTTAAGCACAAAATGGCGTCCGTCTGTTTTAAGGCGAGTAATAAACAGTACAGTAACAGAATCTTGATTTGTGTTTGATCAAGACTGCTTATTTTACCAGTTAAAATACGTTTTTTTCAGCCTTGGTTGAGAAAAAGGACACAATATGGCGGCTGTATGTTCAGAAACTTTCAAAACCAGAAGCACATACATTTTGTGTCAGTTATTTATAATTTGTAACATTGTAAGCATGCTTTTAATAAGCAGAAAAGCTCTTGTAACATGAATGGCATGGTGGTTTTAGTTAACGTTAGCTACCTTTGCTATTAGCTAACATTAAGATTAGCCTGCCAGGAGTTTTAGCTATATTGACCTTATAAACCAACACATTCTCACTCCCAACTCGGCCTACCAGGATAATTATGTGTTATTGTTGAGTAAATAACAGTGTGGTTTAGAAAAGAATACAATATTAGAAGGAAAAAACGATGAAACAATACAGATGTCAGTATTCTGAGCCCCTACTCTCCCCATAACTGACAAAAGTCCTACATTATTCAATAAAAATAAAGAAGTAAAAACAATAAGTGTGGCTTGATATTGAGTTAGAAAAAGGTTGATCAACGCTGTGAGAATGGATCTGCGGAGAGCATTTCGCCGCAATCCCAACTCCTCTATTACCAATGTTGAGGGAGCTCTATCCAAGTCAATGGGACTCCCTGATAGTTGAAACTCAACGCTAAAGAGCCCCCCCTTGCGTTAGAAAGTGACGACAGGGACCCTGACATAACGTCAACATAGGCCGAGCTGGGAGTGAGAATGTGTTGTATCAGGGTATATGCCGGAATCCTGAAGTCAAATTTAAGACCTTTTAAGACCTCTTTTAAGACCCTTTCCATACATTTTAGACCTCATCGCCACTTTGAGTTTTAACCGGTTACATTGGCAACACACTTCACCTCACATTGACTATATACAGTATTGATTGTCCTTCCTCCTTATCTTCCAACCATTTGGACGCAAACTTGCATTTCCCCAAAACGATGTTGTGTAACAACCGGCGTAAACGGACCTTCGTGCGCTATCAAGCAGTGAGCGTGCAATGTCCTGTTCAGATGACGTCAAACCCAACGGGATGCCATAAATAAACTACACAGAATCACACTACACACCTACGCCATGATTACATTCAGGCAGACTGTAGAATACAACCTCTTTGGACCATTTATATACTTATTGAAAACAAGCTACAAAATGTAATTCCTTGGAAAATGCCGTTTAATACTTTTAAATAGCCTTAACTTTCGCTAAATTGATTTATGAACTTTTAATACTTTTTAAGACCCCATGGACACCGTGTGTATAAACAGTCAAATTACCAGCCAAATTTAAATTTCGTGTAACTACGGCTGCCAATGCAAATACTCAGTGAAGCTGAATAACTTATATAATGTTCTTATCCGGACGTAAGAGCCGCAGACTTAACACAAGGTTAAACTCCTCTCAAAATGAAGAAAAACAGTCATCGTTGTAGTTGGGAAACTTTACTGGTAACTCCTTCACCATGACATGAAGTGAAAACTGTAACAATAAATACAGAATGCAAAACGATTGAAGGCTTGTGTTGTCTATTAGTTGTATTGTAAATGTATACCAGAGGTGGGGACTCGAGTCACATGACTTGTCTTGGTATTCATGACTTGAGACTTGACTTAAGCTTGACTTAATGTTTGTTTTTGTATTGAGATATTACGTTTAGTTTTTTTTAAATGTGATTGGGGGATTATAGCGCCGTGCGCGCAGACCTGGCAACCCACTAGTAGGCAGGAGTGTCAGTTAACATGGCTGCGGCTAGCGTTACTCCAAAAATAGTTTCGATTCAAGGATCATGTTGTCGATGGCGCTAATAAGAAAAAAACAGCGGTATGCAGGGTCTGCAACATAAAGTTCGGTGACACGACCACCACGACATCCAACTTCATTCGTCACTACAGAAAACCCACAGAGAAAGGTGCGTGCATGTGTTGTGTTAGCTAGAAAGCTAACGTTAAGTTTAAGCTACGTTAGACTTGGTTTCAAATCGATTAAGCAAAGAGAAGCCAAAACGGTTAATGAACACTAGAACCACCAAGGGATTCATTTGTACCCTGATACTAACGGGCTGTCAGGAGAGAGAGAGAGAGAGAGAGAGAGAGAGAGAGAGAGAGAGAGAGAGAGAGAGAGAGAGAGAGAGAGAGAGAGAGAGAGAGAGAGAGAGAGAGAGAGAGGTTTCTGTAAACTTTTGAATAATGTAGTTCATCTACTTTTATTATTTTGTTTAAATGTTTTAATGATGTTGTTTTTGTTTGTAGAAGTGGATCATTCATTGATTTATTGTAAAATGAATCTGAACTCTTTGATCTGTTATGATGTTAAACTGAAGCAATTTCAAAATTAACACAATTAAGTGAATTTTAAATCGTCCTACTTAGTGATATCTCTGTAGGTGCTGACGCTGTTGGTGGTTCTAGTGTTAACAGACATTTAAATTAAATATGTGTAATGGCAAATATGATTTTCTTACCTGGAATTCTGCATTTTTGAACAGACTTTTTGAGTCCTTGCTATATTTTCTGCAGTTATAGGGTTAATATTAATCTAATATGATTGTCATCGATCTACATTAGATTCAAATAATTAACTGTGTATGTAATGAAGATCATAGTGTGAGTTGAATCCATTTTCATAACCACTGTCTTTTAACTGATTTAAATGTGGAAACTGGGCTTATTCATCAGAATTTCGTATGACTTGACTTGCTTGACCTGAGCAATGACTTGACTTGACTTGCTTGACCTGAGCAATGACTTGACTTGACTTGCTTGACCTGAGCAATGACTTGACTTGACTTGCTTGACTCTCATTACAGTGACTTGGGACTTGCTTGATACTTGTAGGTCAAGACTTGAGACTTGCTCATGACTTGCACATGTAGGACTTACTCCCACCTCTGATGTATGCAATATAACATTACATTTTCTTAATTTATTGAACATATTTCCATCAAATAATCATTGATATATGAAGTACAACATGATAACAATGAAATGTAATCACTTACGACATTGATTGATCAGTCTTTTCATGCAGATGTGTTAGAAATTAAAATCAATGTTTAATAGCATAATGTAGCTTAAACATACCGTCAGTTTAAATGCTATTTTATTCTGGAAAAAAACGGAAGTTCTCAATACCAAGCTTTTATTCTGAAAATCCTTCATGACAACATCCGGGAATACCGTCCATTGGTATCACTAAAGTGGCTATTGACGCCGTTAACATGTATTGCATATAAAGTTATGAAAGAGTTAAGGAAGAGAAAAGGCGTGTTTAGATATATTGAATGTATAATGTCTGTATCCTCTGATATGCGTAACAACGGACATTAAAACGTTGGAGAGCCGGCCTGCAGGGAGGAGCCAGCAGAGGACATAAATACAGCGAGACCTAAGGGGTTCGACCTCTTTCTTCACCTGGCAGGGCCAGAAATACAGCTGTTTTTCTGTCGGACAATATTCTGTTTGTAACATTACCGCGCCTTTATTTGAATTAAAGTACCAATTTGAAACCATCTCAGAGACTCCATTTAGTCTCCTCTTTAAGCTTCTCTCCTGGACGCGAGAATTATTACACGGATAACAATTGGTGACCCTGACGTGATTCTCGTTAGACCGGGAGAGACTACACGGCCGGCTGTGGCCCGGAACCGCGGGCAATCCGTTCGACACACAAAGAGCTCAAAACCATCGGTAAGAAGAAACCTGTTAAGTCAAATTCTTCGATAGTTTATGCAGGACAAGTTTAGGATTGTGTGTTGGACGACTGCTTCCGGTTCCTGAAAATAGCTGGGAAATGTAATGTTAAAACAACGAAATTTATAACAATAACACGTGGCGTTGTTTTGTCACAAGCAGGTGAGTTCAAATTACTTATTTTTCTTATATTTAACCCTGCATGCTATTCGTTTGTCTGTTATTACATGTCGGCAAGAAGCTAATCACTTCAATAGTGTTTTTGTTACGTTTGAAGTTAACGTGAATAGTTTGAGGCTATTGAAGATCAAATGCAAAGATATTTTTATAATTGCCAGTAAAATGGAAATCATATAGCTACAACACTATTTAAGATATTGCAGAATTAAAATCGGAGATAATATGCGTCTGGCAATGCGCAATATTTATTTAGTTCAACCCCCAACACCAAGTCAGACGATTTATTTCTCAGCCGCTTGTCTCCGCAAGATGGCGTCGCGTGACGTCAGCGTGGCCAAACATATTTCCACCTGGCTTATCGCTCACAGCTGCTTCCGCCGATAGTACAACTTAGTTTCGTTATAATGTCTGATTCTGAGTCGGAGGCCACCCAAGATCTGGAGTTGTAAAAGGGGTAAATTAATTGTTGGATGTAGAAGTGTCAGAATCAATATAGATGTTTTTATTTTTAAAGTAAATTCAGATGGAACATAGTAAAAACATGTCAATTCTAATGTCCGCCTAAAAAAAACCCATTACTTTTCGTGAAAACCACGCTTGAATGATGGGTTAGTAGACTAAAAGCTTTAGGAATCAAAACTATAACATATAATAAGTACCCGGTATCAAGATTGATGCAAAACAAGTGAAATTTGACCTTTTTAGAGAGGTTCAGAAAAATAAAGTTCCATTTGAACTTTTTCACTGTAAAAATCATTTTATTACTTTGAATTATCTCTATAGGTATTCATTCCATCCAAATACAACTGTTGTGAAAAAAAACTTTAAAAAAAAAACTAATTTAACTGATCTTTTTCATTTATTTGAAGAAAAAAAAACACAATGTGAGCCTCTGAATTAGCCCCGAGTGAAAAATGCTAACCTATTACTGCACCGAAAATCATTCCTAGCTCCCTTATTACTTATCCTAGCTCCACATCCAACACATTGTTTATGATCGTAAAGACACAGAATCTAACGGTGCCCACCTCTATAAGCAATAAAACTGCAATTCCGTTATCTGCTGTGCTCCGTGCGCTTTGAAATCAAATCAAAAGTTGTTTACCTCAATTCTTTGGCGTTTCTGCATTGCCCGGCTCTTTCGTTCTTTCAGTTGTTTTTTGTGCTCAAATATGGGACCTGAATCCAGTAGACTTCTCAAAACAGCAGCGTGGAATCGCTCCGGTCCCTCCGTGGTATCCCCGGGGTGAAAGCAGGCCCCAGCGGTGGTAAAATCCTCCTCCGTACAGCAGTACACGCCCGGTGGAAGCAGGCCAAGCCCGAAGCGTGGATCCACTCCGTTTCTCCGCGACGACTCCGGGGTAAAAACCTCTCCAGCAGGCCTCCGTAGATCGCAGATCGCAGAATCGCAGGCAGCAACAGTTGGAGCCTACTACCAATACGGGTTTCAGCCTCCGATGTACTTTTAATGCTTCTCCACCAACAGACTTGACGATGGCAGGATCAACATCGTATGCATCACACGCGAAGTGGTCAGAGCACAACTTGCTCCATTTTGTCGGCTGCCTGCCAGTTTCGGCGGATGATTTTGTCTTGGGGAAATGCATGTAAAATTCTCCCAGATCCCGCACAGTTCGTACATCCGAAAGCACAACAATAACCCATGTTTTTGCGGATATAATTCAGTTTTCTTTTCGAAAAACACCGCTGACATGTGAACGAGACTGCCTGGCTCAGAGACTGTTTGGCCATAATGACGTCACGCGCGCGGAGGCTGCTGGGAATGACATGTCAGAAATTCAGACGGCTTTCGGTCGAGTTTTGTATCAATAAAAAGCTTTTTTTTGGGTGTATTATCTCGATTTAAATTAAATAAAAAAAACTGGCAGTCTTAAAAACAAAATTTCTATAAAAATGTAGCATATTTGGAAGCTTTGCATTTGATCTTTAAGCAGTTGGACTGCTTGAGACAAAGAACACAATCACAGTGGAAGCTGAGAATATTGGAGTGAGTGTTTGTGTTAAAGACAGTTTGAGGCTGTTTTTCTTTTTAAAAGTCCTTTGTGTGATGAGGGCAATCATTTCAAGTGTTTCTTGTTACGTTTTAATTTAACGTGAATAGTTTGAGGCTATTAAACAGTGGGGGCTGTTTGAGACAAGAACAAAGTTGAGTGAGTGTTTTAATTGCAGTGTGAGGCTTTCTTTTAAAAAAAAGTCCTTTTCTGGGAAAAGGCCTAAGGAGTTTGAAGCTTTCAGTGGTTGTTTCTTCTGTTTTCAAACAGACATTGCATGTGGATTACGATGAGAAATGCGACATTCGTGCGTTAGATAGACGATATTCTGCTAATTGTGTTTGGATAGCGTCTTAATTTGTCCCATTATGGCGTGTTTAAACAGAGGAGATAACCATACTGGCTCTTAAAGTCAAAACATTACGTGCATGGGTTCAAAGCCACATGACGTAAGGGTTTGAGGCCCATTGATAAATTGTACAATAAATAGAAATGTTATTTTAAACTGCAGTGTTTTGTGTTACATTTTGTCATTATTTCAACTCCCCTGTGAAAGCCACGAGGAGTTTTCAAATCCCTTTGTTTTTCAGGTTAAAGGTTAGAAAATCAGTTGCCATCTTGTCTTGCCCTCATGTTGAAAATAAGCCACACGGCAGTCGCCATTTCGTGAAATGCTAATTGAAAGTACTCGGTTTGTTCTTACACACTCAGTCACACTCACATGAGGCTAGGCACTCCATATTGAGAAGGACACATCATATTTCTTGGCAGAGTTGGAACTATAAAATAGACAGGTTATGTTACCGTGGGAAGTTTGGTATTTGTAGGAGTCTGGTTTTGTACGTATTTCTGCTTACAAGTGTGTATTGGCGGGTTTTTGAATATTTTTGTTTGCAAATGTGTTTTGGCGGTTATGTGCTGTGTTGTTTAACCATATTCTCCCATTTTTAAGGAAAATAAGCTTCTTCTTGTTAAAAAGAGGTCAGTTTTGACAAAGATACTATAACATTTTGAAGCTTGATTTTTAAATGTTATAAATGAACACATGCTTCATCGCCGAGATAGAATTGCAAGTGGTTTCTAATTATAAGATAAGAAACCTTACATAATACTCTTTCAAAAAAAGCAAACAAATGTATTGAAGCTAACACAAGTTATGACATTTACATAATTCCAAACATTTCGGAAAGTGGAACCCAGTAGAGCCACACCAGATTTCTAATTTTTATATTTCGTCAAAACTGTACACAGTACAATTGTTGTCTATTTTTTTTACAATTCTGATTAAAAAAAATTGTATAATTGTTGAAAGAAAAAAAATAATAATAATCATTTATATTTTATAGATTGACCTTATTAAAAAATACAGATTTAAAGTTCGGACGAACAGCAACGAAGGTACTAGTCAAAGGACTAGTGCTTCAATCTTTGATACATTTCATTTTTTTTTTTCATTCAAATAGTGAGAGAACATGTCACCAAAAGAAACTAAATTAAGGCCAGACGTAGAGCCAAGCACAACGGCAGATATCAAGGAAAGGGTAAAAATCAGATCAGATGCTACAACAGTTCCAAGTCGTAGACAGAAGACATGGAACCAATCTGAGAGACTGTGGGAACAGTGGCAAACGAGAGGACTGTTTCCAGCAGATGATCAGCCTGGACCAACGAAAGCCCATAGAAAAGCTGTAATAGACCATGAGAACGGAGAATATCTGCGAGAGCAACAAGCATGGATCAAAGCCGGAAAACCCTCTTGGTATGGATCTACAAAGAGTGCTATGAACAAAGCGGAGAAAAGAAAAACACAAGTTACAGTTCTGATGCTCCATTCAAGGTATACTGTTAGTGACACGGCAAACATGTACGTCGTTCAAAGAACAAATCCGCTAGAGAAGGAACACACAACGGAAGAGACAGAAGAAGCTCCACTTATCCAAACTTCAAAGCTCCATCCAAGCTTGACTGATGAGCCTCCTCCCTACATGACAGAAGAACACCTTTTCTTTCAACCCTCAATACAAGCCCCAACTTTTGGTGCTTTAGGAGGAGTATTGTAGTTGGAAGGTCTCCCCACAGCTACATGTGTCAAAGACTTGGGGTATGAGGTAAGACTCCTATCTGGTGAACTCAACAGAAAAATGGACGAACTCGGCAGAAGAATGGAAGAGGAGCTCATCAGAAAAATGGAAGAACTCAGCAAAAAGATGGAAGCACAACTCAAGAGAAGAGAAGGCGAAGGTTCTCCAGACACAACAACAGTAACTGAAGCTGGAAGACTCAACTGCTCAAAACTCATGCTACCGGTGATAGAGGCTGGAGAAGGAGGATTGAAATACCAATCATGGACTCACAGAGACATGGAAGCATTAGTGGCAAAGCTGCCTCCACTCATCAAAGGAGGTCAGAAGTGGGTGAATGATCTGGAGAGATACACAGCCCAAGACCACCTGTGCTTGGGGGACATGAGGGCCCTGCTTGGATGGATTGAAGGACGACTTGAGGCAAAAGCAATAGATTCCGAGGCCAAATGCACAAACTCTCCAGATGATATTTCCTTCAACAAAATCAGGACGAGCTATTGGGCTGCCATTCGTCACATTTACCCAACAACACACAGTTTACATGCCCTCAACAGCCTGAGAAAAGAACCTGGGGAAGACATGCATGCCTTCCTCAAGAGATGTGAAGGAGTGTGGGAGGACTGCACTGGAGAACGACATGACACTTCACCGGCTGTCATAATGCTGTGGAGGAACGCTGTCATCAAAGCGCTTCCCAAATCAGTGCAGGCATGCCTGGGAGATGTGGTGGGATTGGAAGCTAAATTCCCAGAAGAATGGGGACTAAATCTCATTCACCACGATATGAAATATCAAGCAACCCAGAGAGAAAATGACGAAGAAATGAAAACATTACAACTAAAACTTCTGAAGATACAGGTAGCTGAGAAAGACACCGAAGCTTGTAAGAACATGACAAGGGGAGAGGAGGAGAAGTTTTCAGAGATGGCCATAGAACAAGAGAAGGCAGGGCAGACACCTCTAACAGTTCAAGCTCAGATAGTGCCAGAGAGTCAGATCCAGAACCAACAACCAGGAGGTTTCCGAGGAAGCAGAGGCAGAGGAAAAGTTCTCCGGTTTGAGGAATGCTACATATGCGATCAGCTGGGCCATTGGGCTAGAGATTGTCCACAACAACAAATGAAGGACCCACCACATGCACCAAACAACGGCCCTCCATGCATTTACCCCGGGGGAGGTTTCCATGGTGACAACGGAGGCAGGGGGTCCCAGTGATGTCAAAGACGAACAGGGGTGCCAAACATGACCCAAATGCCACTGACACCCTGGTATCAATCACAGCAATGAGGAAGCTCAGAGGGCCAGACCAACCAGGTGATGCATCCTCAGCACAAGGGTATTTTGAAATCCAGCTACATTGAGCCATATCTGTCACCACAGGAGGGAGAGGTTTAATGTAAAACAAAATCGAGAGTAGCATTTGCATTTACACATAAAGCATCCACAGAATAAAACAGCCGACTATTTTTGTAATTATGAGAAGGAAAGAGATTACGAGTGATGTTGTTCCCCATACACAGAAAACTATTGTGTCCACACAGCTAGTGAGGTCAAGAAGACGGGTTTCCAAAAAAAAAAAAATATGAAGACGGAAACCTGGTACTCACCCAAGACGGAGGATCCTTACCAAGTCCTCCTGTTTACACCAACTGCAGTTCAACGGGCGGCGATACACCTGACGTGGAGCTGTTGAGACCTGAAAACAGAAACTCGATTCTGCTGTGGTGAAGTCTGGCTACAAAGGGAGGTGTCCGATAAGGTCACTTGTCTCAAACCAGTGAAGAAGTCAACAAGAACCCAGCAGAACTAGAGAGTGACTGTTAGCGGGAGAACAGTGACGGAGCGACAGAGACTGGCACAACATTTTCCAGCCAGTACATAGATAGACCCCGTCAGAAGACCGGGGCTGTGTTTAAAGGGGAACTTCATTTATTGTTAGTGGAAGTGTAGTTTTTTTTAGTCAAACAATTATGTGATTTATGGAGTCAGATTACAGTTTTTTTTTCTCATAAACAAAATGTTATAATCAGTCTGAAGTATCTGTTTTAAGGCATGAGCTGCAGATTAATAACATAACACTGATTGAGAGCTTGGATGAAGAAGTTGTAGGGTTTTTACAACAGGTTCAAGAATCAGTTTTTATTTATTTATTCTTGAGTAACTTTACTGATTTATAATGTAGTGCGTAAGGCAATATCTCATTTTGAGTGAGGGGCACCAGCCCTTCATGCATGTCACCCTCTGTGAGAATAGTTCGTATTTTCCCTCTAGTTTAGAAAAATATTATTTGATCATATCTTTGTTCAGCAGTAACAACCAATCCTCTAATCCTAGAATTATTGAGACGCATTAGCGACACCAGGGGTATTGTTTTTCGCAGCAACAATGATGCATAATACCAGGACAAAAGCCATTGTTGAAACAAGTAAACATTTTTTTGTGCTAATGGCAGATTTTAGTGAATGTTTTTATACCCGCAGAAAACCATACATCATACGATATTTTTTGTACGCCTAATGGGTACACGGAGAAGTTATGTTTATTTGATGCAACGTTATGGGTTTTACATGTCCTGTTCAGAATAGGGTAATCATTGCAATATTAATTGAGCATGTTATGCTCAAAGGAGGGAGTGTCATGATTATACAGACATGTTGATTTCAGTGACGTTGTAGTAAATAAATAATAACATGAAGTTAATAATAGATCTCATAACGACAAAAGGTATGCCGAAGCTTGGGCCTCCTCCAAGGAGGGAGTGGTCCAGTTTTAGAAGAGCTGGAACAAAACAATAAATAGAAATAAGATAAAGATAAACACAGCTCAAAAGACGAATTGTCTATAGATTTTTATAGATTGTACACTAAAGTGAAAACCTATTTTTGCTTTACATCTGAAAAAGAGTCAAATTTTTGTATACGTTATTATAGTACTCATTATTTAAATTCTGTAACTGACACAACCATGGAGAAAATAGAGATGATGTCAAGAACAAAGCCAAACCAATTGTGGGGTCCCCTAGGGATAAGAGTCAGAATAGCATTGTTGATTGTTGTCACAGTTCTGTCTAGGTTTGGGTGTTTTCACTGTTCTCTGTCATGTTTTCCTCCTGTCGTTAGTGTCCCTGTGTGTTCTCCTCCCTCCTCACCTGTGTCTCGTTAGCTAATTGTGTTCACCTGTGGCTCTTGTGTTTTTCTCCTCCCTCCTCACCTGTGTCTCGTTTGCCGATTGTGTTCACCTGTGTCTTGCAATTATCCCTCCCTGTATTTAGTCTTGTCTCGTGCTGTGTTCAGTGTCGGTGCTTTCTGTCACGGTTGAGTGAAGGAAGCAGGACCCAAGAGCAGATAACTTTGATAAACCTTTATTTCAAGGCTAAAATGGAACGAATACAGACAAACACAGAACACTCACCGGTGAAGTCCGTCACCAACAAAAGAAGCACCGACACTGAACACAGCACGAGACAAGACTAAATACAGGGAGGGATAATTGCAAGACACAGGTGAACACAATCGGCAAACGAGACACAGGTGAGGAGGGAGGAGAAAAACACAAGAGCCACAGGTGAACACAATTAGCTAACGAGACACAGGTGAGGAGGGAGGAGAACACACAGGGACACTAACGACAGGAGGAAAACATGACAGAGAACAGTGAAAACACCCAAACCTAGACAGAACTGTGACAATTGTGCTCATTACACTTGGCACCTTTCTGGTTGGATGGGGAGTACAATATCAAGTAAGACATGGATCCATTAGTCCACTCATAGAGAATGCCCACTTCACTAACAAAACTCCAGCTGAGTTTCAGAGACTTTCACTTATCCCCAGAGCCAAAAGATCAGCTGAGCAACAAGAGGAGGATTTAGAAATACTCGTTCCCAAAGGTGAGGCGGTTATAATCAAGATGATTCACCAACCCATATATGCAGTTCTTGTATCAAATGATGAGATGGGTTTAAGTGATCGGGATAATCAGTGATGGGGATGTACAGATTAGGGGAATCTCCAAATACACTGGATCCATGTTTTAGTCTGTACCAGAAACACCCCCTGTTAAGTTTATGGACAACCGACCGGTGACCTGAGCAAAGTTATTGAAAATGATTACAGTAGAAACAGGCTACTAACCCACAAGTACAGCTTTGTACGTACAAACTCTATGAATGAAATTCCCCAGCAGATTGTGGCGACATTGCAGATATGTCCAGTCACAAAAGTTAGTTACTTATGTTCTAAATAACAGTGAGATTTAAAGTGATGGAGAAAATATGGGGATGTTCTTTTATAGTGTGTGAAATATGTGGTGCTTGAAACATGTAGGTATTTTTTTTAAATAATAGAAGAAAATGGTTTCCTGAAAGAGTTATTTGGAGTAGCCATGTTACAGTGGGTGAAAGCAATGTTTAGGGATATGGCACAACTATTAGTAGACATTAATTACATTTAACATCTAAGACAGATAGTAAGATTAGGAAAATAGAGTGGAAAGGATTGGATTTATTTTACCTCAGTGTGTTAGAATTAACTATAGGTAATGCGTCCCCGAGATCTCTCTATCTCTCTCTCTCTCTCTCTCTCTCTCTCTGCTCTCTCTCTCTCTCTCTCTCTCTCTCTCTCTCTCTCTCTCTCTCTCTCTCTCTCTCCTCTCTCTCTCTCTCTCTCTCTCTGCCTGTCAGAACGCTACGACCCCATCTTCAGACAAATGACCTCACCACAGGAGACTCCTCCTCCTCCATCGAACAGACAGAGAACCCGAGCTGAACCAACAACGACCTGAGGCATCCAGAACCATCTCCACCTAAGGCATCCAGAACCAAACCAGCATGCTGACAAAGAGGGCACAAGAGCAGAGTGTGGGAGAAACACAACAGCGTAGAGACTGAAAAGGAGGAGAAGAAATGCAAAGCAGTTGGGCCACTGAAAAGGGTTAGACCGGGCGGAAACACCAAGCGAATGGACTGAGGAGAGGACAGAACCAGAGGAGTTGGCATGGGCCAACAGAACGTGAGGGGGTCGTGGCTTGACAACCAGAGGGGGTGTCACAAGTTAGACACCCATTTTATTGTTTGTTTGATGCCTCATCTAAACTCTCCTGTCATTTCAGATCCCGCTTTCCCCCAGGCCCTTGCAATCAGCTCATTCCCCTCACCTGGTCTCCTCAGCTCTTCCCCTCACCTGTTACTCATTCCCTCATCACTCCACAGTATTTATGCCACCCCATTTTCAGTTGTCAGTTGCCAGATTGTCTTGTGTATTCTGCCAAGCACTCCAGCGTTTGATTATCTCCTGCCTAGTTACCTGTCCTGCCCGGTTTTGACCCCTACCTGCCTGTTATCGGACCTCGAGTTTTCTGCCTGCCCCTTCTCGGATTTGTTTGCCTAAACTGCTGGATTTCCTGGTTTTGACGCCTGCCTGTCCCTGACCCGATTAAACTGAACATTACTACACTGGTTGTATCTGAGTCGTGCTATTGGATTCTTATCTGTACCTGTGAGCGTGACATTACAATCTGGCCAAACATGAATCCAGCCGACTCAGCGACAGAACCGCCTTCGCACGATATCGTGTTACAACGCCACGAGCAGCAGCTTACCTTCATGGCTGAAGCGATGCAGGAGATGGCCGCTCGTTCCGAACGGACCTTTGTGAATCTCCGTGATCTTCTTCAGACCCGTCCCGCAACGGTCCATGGCCCGGAACTAACTCCAGCTTCCGCTGTTCGAATCCAGAGTCCTCTGGCATCGGATGCACGCCTGCCTCCTCCGGAACGTTACTCGGGAGCCCCAGGTTCGTGCAGACCATTCCTGGTCCAATGTTCCCTCGCCTTCGAGCTTCAGCCTTCCGCCTTTCCAACAGAAAGATCCCGGGTGGCGTATATTGTCTCTCTTCTCACGGGCAAAGCTAAAGACTGGGGTACCGCCGAATGGGAAAGACAATCCGCTGCCTGCTCATCTGTAAGCGTATTCTCCGATGAACTGCGTAAAGTTTTTGATCACGCTACACCCGGAAGAGAGGTAGCTCGTGGACTGTTTAACCTGGTACAAGGAGGGAGATCTGTGTCGGATTACTCCATCGAGTTTCGTACCATAGCCGCCGAGAGTAACTGGAATGCTTCTTCACTCCTCGATGCCTTCTACAACGGTCTGTCGGATCGCCTTAAAGACGAGCTGGCAGCTAGGGACCTTCCTGCTGATTTAGATGAGCTGGTGGCTCTCTCCATCCGCATTGACTGCCGTCTGCGGGAGCGGAGGAGAGAGAGGGTTTTCTCCGTCGCCCCTCAGGCTTCGCCTCTCCCGTCAGCGCATGCTACTGAACAGGTGAGAGGAGGATTTTCTAACTCATCTGAACCTATGCAGCTGGGGCGGACCCGGCTTTCCGAGGCAGAACGACAGCGCCGCCTGCGGGACAACCGCTGTCTTTACTGCGGCCAGCAGGGTCATCTTGCCTTCTCTTGTCCTGTAAAAAGACAGGGCTCACCAGTCATCCAGAGGGCGCTGGTGAGCCGTATGATGAATTTAGAAATGCCTTCTCGACCCCTAACCCATGCTCAGCTGAGCTGCTTGGGGAAAATGCACACTGTGGCAGTTCTTATTGACTCTGGTGCTGATGCCAGTCTTTTGGACATAACACTGGCCTTTCAAATGGGACTTGGTCAGGAGGCTTTGGAGAAGCCCATCAATGCTACAGCTCTAGATGGTCGTCTTCTCTGCAGAGTGACACACCGTTCAACTCCAGTTCAAATGAGCATGTCAGGTAATCACAGCGAAACACTCTCTTTTCACCTTATCCATGCACCACATCAGCCTGTCATTTTGGGGTTTCCTTGGTTAAGGAGGCATAATCCTCATATAGATTGGGCTTCAGGGACTATTAGAGAGTGGAGTGCTCATTGTCATGCTGTCTGCTTAAGATCTAGTTCCTCAATTGATTCCAGTCAGCCGAGGATCTCTGAGTGTGAAGACCTTTCCGGTGTTCCCAATGATTACTGGGACCTTAAAGAGGCCTTTAACAAAGTTCGGGCCACCTCACTCCCGCCTCATCGTGCTAATGACTGTCCTATTGACCTGTTACCTGGTACTTCTCCTCCTAGAGGTCGACTTTTTTTCTTTATCGGCTCCTGAAACTAAGTCAATGGAGAAGTATATCAATGACGCTTTGGATGCAGGGCTTATCCGGCCTTCATCATCTCCTGCTGGTGCAGGTTTCTTCTTCGTGGGTAAGAAGGATAAGACTCTGCGCCCATGCATTGACTACAGAGGACTCAATAACATCACTGTCAAAAACAGGTACCCCCTTCCACTTGTTTCCTCTGCATTTGAACTGTTACAAGGCGCTACTATTTTTACCAAGCTGGACCTACGTAATGCGTACCATTTGGTGAGAATCAGGGAGGGGGACGAGTGGAAGACGGGATTTAACACTCCTAGTGGACATTATGAGTACTTAGTCATGCCTTTTGGACTCACCAATGCACCTGCAGTCTTCCAGGGGTTGGTGAATGATGTTCTGCGGGATCTTCTCAATATCTGTGTTTTTGTATACCTGGATGACATTTTGATTTTTTCCAAGTCTAAACTGGAGCATGTGGTCCATGTTCGCCTAGTCCTCCAGAGGCTCTTGGAGAACCACCTCTTTGTCAAGGCCGAGAAGTGTGTGTTCCACACCACAGAAGTCCCTTTCCTGGGATTTGTGGTCTCCACCGGAAACATCAAGATGGATCCTGAAAAGACCAAGGCGGTCACTGACTGGCCACGCCCTTCAACCCGCAAGGAGCTCCAACGCTTTCTGGGTTTTGCCAACTTCTACCGGAGGTTTATCCGAAACTACAGTTTGGTGGCAACCCCTCTCACAGCTCTCACCTCTCAGAACATTCCCTTCCGGTGGTCCTCGGTGGCCGAAGGGGCTTTTGGTGAGTTAAAGTCACGCTTCACCTCTGCTCCCATTTTGATTTTTCCAGACTCTACTCGGCAGTTTACTGTAGAGGTAGATGCGTCGGACACTGGAGTTGGGGCAGTTCTTTCTCAACGGTCGGCCGAGGATCAGAAGATGCACCCGTGTGCCTTCTTCTCCCGGAAGCTGTCTCCAGCAGAAAGAAATTACGACATTGGTAATCGAGAACTGTTGGCAGTGAAACTTGCCCTGGAGGAATGGAGACACTGGTTGGAGGGAGCAGAGCAGCCTTTTGTGGTCTGGACTGATCACAAAAATTTGGAGTACATCCGTTCAGCTAAGCGGCTGAACTCTCGTCAAGCCAGGTGGGCTCTGTTTTTCACACGCTTTGATTTTTCTCTTTCTTACAGACCTGGTTCTAAGAACATCAAACCTGACGCCCTGTCTCGCCAGTTCCAGCCAGAGAGCTCTCCATCTCATTCGGAGAATATCATCGCTCCTACATGTGTCATTGGTCTGGTGACCTGGGAGGTGGAGGATAAGGTCAAGCGCTCTCATGCTGAACACCCAGCCCCAAGTGCCTGTCCTGTTAACCGTCTGTTTGTTCCTGCCACCCTCCGTACCCAGGTTCTCCAGTGGGGTCATAACTCTCGCCTGGCTTGTCACTCAGGAGTGAGACGGTCCCTGGCCCTGATTCGGCAGCGTTTTTGGTGGTCTTCCATGGAGAAGGATGCCAAGGAGTTCATTGCTGCCTGCCTAGTCTGCTCCCAAAACAAGACCTCACGCCAAGCTTCCTCCGGTCTTCTTCATCCCTTACCTATCCCTCATCGTCCCTGGTCCCACATCGCCTTGGATTTTGTCACCGGACTACCACCCTCAGACGGTAACACAGTCATACTCACAGTCATAGACCGGTTTTCCAAGTCTGCCCGACTTATTCCACTAACCAAATTACCTACTGCCAAGGAAACGGCTGAAATCATGCTACAACATGTGTTCAGGCTGCATGGTCTTCCCAGTGACGTTGTGTCTGATCGGGGACCACAATTTACTTCTCGTTTTTGGTCCGAGTTTTGCAGACTGCTGGGAGCCAGTGTCAGTCTCTCGTCCGGATTTCATCCCCAGTCCAATGGGCAAGCAGAGCGAATGAACCAGGAGATGGAGACTGCCTTACGCTGTCTAGCTTCCTCCACTCCCTCCTCCTGGTCGAGGCAGCTTCTATGGGTTGAGTATGCCCACAACACCCTTCCTAGTTCTGCTACTGGTCTTTCGCCATTCCAATGCTCCCGCGGATACCAGCCGCCCCTTTTCCCGGCACAGGAACGGGAGGCCAGCGTCCCATCTGCACATGCGTTTGTAAGCCGATGTCGACGCATATGGTTAAAGGCCCGCTCCGCGCTCCTGCGCTCTTCCGACCGTTATCAACGGACCGCCAATCGCCGTCGCAAGCCAGCTCCACAGTACTCCCCAGGGCAACGGGTCTGGCTCTCCACACGGGATCTCCCTCTCAGAGTTGAGTCAAAGAAGTTGTCTCCCCGTTTTGTAGGCCCATTTCCCATAGCTAGGATTATCAATCCTGCAGCTGTCCGCCTGCGTCTGCCCCCTTCTATGAAGATTCATCCTACCTTCCACGTGTCCAGGATCAAACCAGTTAATGTGAGCCCTCTTCAGCCCCCCTCTACACCCCCACCACCACCCCGGACTATCGACGGGGAGACTGTTTACACTGTCCGTCGCCTCATCAAATCCCGGCGACGTGGTAGAGGGTTGCAGTACCTGGTACACTGGGAGGGTTATGGTCCTGAAGAGCGGTCATGGGTCCCCGCTCGCAGCATCTATGATCCTTCTCTCATCACTGACTTTCACCAGGCCCATCCCGATCAACCTCGTGGGACGTCAGGAGCCGTCCATAGAGGGGGGGGTTCTGTCACAAGTTAGACACCCATTTTATTGTTTGTTTGATGCCTCATCTAAACTCTCCTGTCATTTCAGATCCCGCTTTCCCCCAGGCCCTTGCAATCAGCTCATTCCCCTCACCTGGTCTCCTCAGCTCTTCCCCTCACCTGTTACTCATTCCCTCATCACTCCACAGTATTTATGCCACCCCATTTTCAGTTGTCAGTTGCCAGATTGTCTTGTGTATTCTGCCAAGCACTCCAGCGTTTGATTATCTCCTGCCTAGTTACCTGTCCTGCCCGGTTTTGACCCCTACCTGCCTGTTATCGGACCTCGAGTTTTCTGCCTGCCCCTTCTCGGATTTGTTTGCCTAAACTGCTGGATTTCCTGGTTTTGACGCCTGCCTGTCCCTGACCCGATTAAACTGAACATTACTACACTGGTTGTATCTGAGTCGTGCTATTGGATTCTTATCTGTACCTGTGAGCGTGACAGGGGGAGAGAAGGAAAACGGTAGTGAGTGAGTTTACACATAAACACACTTATTAGAAAATAATCCTAAAAACACACTGAGGGTAGAACATATTATTCAATCTTTTCATTATATAACAAATTATTATTTTAGAGATTCTTATTCATGTGAGAGTTTGGGGAAGATTTAATCTGTTACAATATAGATAGCAGGCAAATCTTTATTTGAATGGAAAATGTTAAAGGTAGAGCTAGAACCAAGCCAAAGAAAGTACTCCAATCTAGAGTATTGGTTTCTCCATTGTAGCATGGTTATTACCATAGGAGAACTGTTAAGGTGGAAACAACATTTGTTTGTCGTCCAAGATGTAGAGTTTTAAAAAAAGACACTAGGCAAAGAGCGATTGAAAATTTTAATTCTGAAAAACTAGTATAATTGGGAGTAATACATGCGGGGCCTTGGATCACTCATTTTAATGGTGCATATTTTTGAAATCTTACTTGCAGCTTCAGAGGGAGCGCACAGCACCAGAGTATGAGTTTTTTAAAAGACAAGTGCCACCACCTCCTAATGCTCATCCATTTAATCAGTGATGACCTGACATTTAGAGATGGTATTTAAAAGGAGAAACATATCTGCCATGAGTGAAAATTCCTGAATTGAACTACAAACCATTGATGAAATGACTTCTGTTTTTAAAGTCCTTGTTAAAGGAGGGAGTAATTATCACATGCTCGGGCACCAAAGTTTCCACACACTGTAAAAGGAGTTCAAATCAAATCAAATCAAGCTTTATTTATATAGCACATTTAAAAGCGATTTTTGGTCGAGCCAAAGTGCTGTACATGCAATAAAAAACACTTATAATCACAATAAAAGACAATAATTTACAACAGATATATAACAAACACAGGGAATAGTCAGGAGTCGTGCTCCGCTCTGACTAGAAGGCCTGAGAGAAGAAGTGTGTCTTTAGTAAGGATTTAAAAACCCCTAGGGTCTGGGCCGACCTCACGTGGAGGGGCAGAGTGTTCCAGAGCCTGGGGCCAGCTGCTGCGAAGGCTCGGTGCCCTCGGGTTTTGAGCCTGGTCTTGGGCACTACCAGCAGCAGATGGTCAGCAGACCTTAAAGCTCTGGCTGGGGTGTAGCGCTGGAGGAGTTCAGCTATATAGGCCGGAGCCAGCCCATTTAGTGCTTTAAAAACAAATAAAAGGATTTTAAAATCAATTCTGAACCGAACTGGAAGCCAGTGCAGTGAGGCCAGAATTGGGGTGATGTGGTCACGCTTTTTATGGCCAGTCAGCAAACGTGCAGCTGCGTTCTGGACTAGCTGCAGGCGTTTAATTGATGCCTGGTCCATACCCATGTACAGAGCGTTGCAGTAGTCCAGTCTCGAGGTCACAAAGGCGTTAATAACCCTTTCCAGGTCTTTAAAAGATAAATATGACTTGGTTTTGGCCAAAAGTCTTATTTTAAAAAAGCAGGATTTGACTACGCTGCTGACCTGCTTGTCGAATTTAAAAGTACTGGAGAAGGTCACCCCAAGGTTCGTGACCGAGGGGAGGATGTTTTGTTGGAGGGAGCCCAGAATATCAACCTGGGAGGCTGGAGGTTGGGGTCCAAAAAAGATGACCTCAGTCTTGCTTTCGTTGAGGTTTAGAAAGTTTTTGCTCAGCCAGGATTTTATCTCAGTTAAGCAGTCCATCAACTGTTGTAATGAGTGTGTGACACTTGCTTCGAGAGGGAGATATATCTGTACATCGTCGGCGTAGCAGTGGAAGGGAATATTATGTTTTGTGAGAATTGAGCCTAGGGGCAGTAAGTACAGTAGAAAAAGGATGGGGCCCAGAATCGAGCCTTGGGGAACCCCACAGGTAAGAGGAGCTTTTGCAGAGGAGAAGGCACCTAGCTGCACAGCGAAGCTACGGTCTGTCAGGTAGGACCTGAACCATGCAAGGGCAGAGCCTGTGATGCCAGCGGACTGTTCAAGCCGTGACAACAGGATGCTATGGTCCACAGTGTCAAAAGCAGCTGTCAGGTCTAACAGCACCAAGACAGCTGGGCTACCTGAGTCGGCGGCTAGGAGCAGATCATTAAAAACTCTTAAAAGGGCTGTTTCAGTGCTGTGCATGGGTTTGAAGCCAGACTGAAACTTTTCGTGGATTCCATGCGTGGTTAAAAAAGACTGCAGCTGGGCGTAGACTACTCTCTCCAGGGCTTTTGATAAAAAAGGTAGCTGGGAAATGGGCCTAAAATTTTCGAGAAAGGAGGGGTCGAGATGTTTCTTTTTAAGTAATGGCTTAACCACGGCATGTTTGAAGGCAGCAGGGACACATCCTGAGCTAAGGGAGGTGTTTACAATTAATAAAATACTTGCTCCAACTGAATCTAAAACGTCTCTGAGAAGGCGAGAGGGAATGCTATCTGAGGTGCAGTTTGTCGGCCGCAGGTGCTTGACCACATCCGAGAGAGAAGAGAAGGATACAGGCTCAAAGTGGTCGAGGACAGCAGGGCACAGAAAGGGAGCAGGATCTGGGGTAGCACTAGTGTGAGCTAGCCTAAGAGCAGATACCTTTTCAATAAAAAATTTAAGAAACTTATCACAGAGAGTAGTCGATGGCACAATAGAAGAAACATCACAGGGATTAATGATCGAGTTGAGGACATTAAAAAGAACCTGAGGTTTATGGCTGTTTTTGGAGATTAACAGAGAGATGTGCTCTGTTTTGGCTGCTTTGACTGCCGTCTGGTAGTCAGACAGGGAAGCACGAAGGATTTCTAGGGAGACATGGAGTTTATCCTTTTTCCATTTTCTCTCTGCACGCCTGCAAGCGCGTCTGAGAGCACGAGTACAGTCATTGAGCCACGGCTCTGAGAGCACTTTTGTGCGTCTAAGCGTAAAAGGAGCAACAGAATCCAGTGTTAGTGTGCATGTAGAGTCAAACATGGAGATAAGCTCATCAGCATTAAAAGCACAGTTCACATCTAATTTACAGATCGGAGAAGCATTAAAAACATCAGAGAACTGTGAGGCAGTCAAGGGGTTAATCGAACGCACACGACGCGCAGGGGCACGTGATTCGACTCCTGCGGAAGGGATGGAGGTTGTAAACAGAACCGGTAAATGGTCTGAGATACGCGTTGCTGCACATATTTCATCAACAGATACAGACAGTCCAAACGATAATACTAAGTCCAAAGTGTGTCCTTTTTCATGTGTTGGGCCAGCCACGGACTGAACGAGACCAAAAGAATCAAGGAGATTTAAAAAGTCCCTAACCAGAGGTTTGGACTCACAACACACATGGACATTGAAGTCTCCGGAGATCAAAACACGATCATAATTCACCATGATCCCGGACAGAAAGTCAGAAAAGTCATTTATGAAATCCTTATTGCGCTTTGGCGGACGATACACAACTGCGCAGAGTATAGGCGAGGCCGGGTTCAGTTCAAAAAGCTGCAACTCAAAGCTAGCATAGCTAGTGACATGGTGTAGCAATCGGCACTGGAGGCTAGCTCTAAACACCGAAGCTATGCCCCCGCCATGGCCGGTGGCACGGGGGGAGCTAAAGAATGTACAATCAGGAGGAAGAAGATCAAAGAATGATGTGTACTCGCCAGCGTGTGCCCAGGTCTCCGTCAGGAACATGAAATCCAGTTCGCGGGAGGTGAAGAAGTCGTTCAGCAGGAACGTTTTGTTAGCTATCGACCTAGCATTTAGCAAAGCCAGACGTAGTTTTTGCTCCGGGCTTGCCGACGGTGTAGTTCGTCTCAGCTGTCGAAGATGTCCGTGTTGAACGCCGCGCGGGCCGGGAGCAGTCAGGCGGGCAGGAGTAGCTGCCAGTCGGACAGGAGGAGCAGTCAGTCGGGCAGGAGGAGCTGCCAGCGGGTCCAGCAGAGGCGGTAGCTCCGGAAAGACAGGGCGAATCCACCGATCCCTCACATGACGTGCAGCGGGAGGGCCATGACATCCGAGGCGTGGATAGGTCCCGGAAGAAGCCGTCAGGTAAGCCTTAAGGTGGACCAGTGCACCACCACGCTTTCCCCGTCGTCTGAAGCGCTTTCGGTGAGGCAGGATGGAGGGCAACCTGCGCAGGTAGAAAGGTATGTCCAACAGTAGAGGGGGGGGACGACGATTTTTGGTTGCCAGATGTGGTTTTGGGCAGCAGTATCAACTCCAGTGAGGGTCTGAGGTGGAGGAGGGCTCGGCGATCATAGACGAGCAGAGCAGAGACATTCTGACAAACATAAAACAGAAACAGGATAGCTATAGGTAGACAGCTGAGCGAGCGGCGAGCCGACACAGGCGCCATCTTGAATCACGTCACGTCACCACGTCATCACGTCATCACGTGATGAGTTAGCACGGTTCTTCAAGGAGACCAGAATTGAAGATACATTAGTGTAATGCGTTAGTGATATTGCACCGGTTTTCACACCATTTCAGGGACTTTATCACTGCATTAAAGCAGACCACCCAAAGCCACCAAGTAGGAACTTTTAAGGGATGAAATTCTCCAACTGTTGTAACTGACCACAATCTTCTCCCAGAAATGACAGTCTAGAATGCCGTACCCCAGAGTAGATGTTTGGTGGTATCGTGGAACTAAAACCTTGTACTCAGTCTTGCCACAGGATTGGGCTGGGACCTAGCACAGCCAGTGGTGTTTTTTATGTAGTTAATCAACATGGCGAAACACCCCAAAGCCAGTAGGGCTAAGAGACCAGTCCCAGGGGGAGTTTAGGCTCCACTGTGTACAAGGATAACATAGAGCCCAGGAGAGGCCTAGATGTTGCATTTCCATGTCCTAACGTACCGATTGATCACGACGGCCTCTTCTAGAGAACATATTGTTTTCATACCTTAAATGGTATGAAAGGAGGGAGGGTACATTTCACATGGGGGGACAGTTTCCAATGCTAGTAGAACAGGACGACCCACCCCCATATACAGATGTTGATGAAAATGATGAGTTAGTTTGAATGAGTTTAAATAATATGGATGTTCAGAGATGAGATTGTTCAATGAATGTCCAGCCGATGTGAATATTTAAATGATGAAATCATGTGAAGAAGTGAGCAAACTAAAATGCTGAAATGGAGTGAATCCATTTAAATTAACCTATACTATTCCAAGATAGTGTATTTTTATTCCTTATTATTACTCTATACTATTCCAAGATAGTGTATTTTTATTTTTTATTATTACTCTATACTATTCCAAGATAGTGTATTTTTATTATTACATTACACTGGTCCAAGATAGTTTGTTTCATTTTTATTATTTTTCACTGTTCTATATGATAGATTTCATGCATTTTAGAATCATTACTATTTTAAAATGGGTCGTTTCTTTTCACTTTGTAAAAACAAGTGCCTTAACACTGAGCGTGGTATGAGAACGGTTTCTGTGAAAGGAGGGAGGAAGAAATGTTCTAATACCAAGCCATTGCTGCTATTTTGAAGAATGATATTGAATGTTAACACTAGAAGTTATGCACAAGGGAAAACTTTTATGTTTGAACACAGTCAAAGTATTTTTGTATTTTTGTAAAATTGAGGCTATTCGAACCATTCCATTTTGATTGTATGTTTTTGATATGAGTTATGTACTATGCAGAGTTCAGATGAAGAACTCATTGATTTCAGTATTATACACACCTTTTAGGTGTGTAAGGAGGGACTGTTAGAAATTAAAATCAATGTTTAATAGCATAATGTAGCTTAAACATACCGTCAGTTTAAATGCTATTTTATTCTGGAAAAAACCGGAAGTTCTCAATACCAAGCTTTTATTCTGAAAATCCTTCATGACAACATCCGGGAATACCGTCCATTGGTATCACTAAAGTGGCTATTGACGCCGTTAACATGTATTGCATATAAAGTTATGAAAGAGTTAAGGAAGAGAAAAGGTGTGTTTAGATATATTGAATGTACAATGTCTGTATCCTCTGATATGCGTAACAACGGACATTAAAACGTTGGAGAGCCGGCCTGCAGGGAGGAGCCAGCAGAGGATATAAATACAGCGAGACCTAAGGGGTTCGGCCTCTTTCTTCACCTGGCAGGGCCAGAAACACAGCTGTTTTTCTGTCGGACAATATTCTGTTTGTAACATTACCGCGCCTTTATTTGAATTAAAGTACCAATTTGAAACCATCTCAGAGACTCCATTTAGTCTCCTTTTTAAGCTTCTCTCCTGGACGCGAGAATTATTACACGGATAACAGATGCAAATGGCTCCTAACAGTGCCTAAACATGTGGCTTCCTTGAGATTCTACCATTTTCTGACGGCATGACAGGTGATGCAAGATTGACAGGAAGTGGTACATTCAAATAACTTTATGAACAGTGTCAAATAAACAAACGTTACAAGTTACCTGAAAGGTGCTGTAAGCTGTATTTTAACCGAATTTAGAGACAATGGACGTCCATTCTCGGGAGACGTCTGAAAGTGCACACTGTTGGTGAGTGCCGTTGTCTGCTCTCTTTAAATCTGCTGCGTAGTTCTCCTGCCTTATCAATTCTTTATGTCACAGCGAGATTTCGCCGTGGGATTTGCGGGTCTCATTCTCTCCCTTGTCGGCTCTGTGGCTGCGGCTGGCTGCACGGGGTGGTACGTATGAGCCCCTCCCCCATATTATAAGTTAAACTGTCACTTTCATACAGATTTTATAGTAATTCCAATCCCCTTTCCAGGGGTGTTCTAACTATTCTCGCTCCCCACCTTTGGCCATCATTCCCGTCCCGTGCTGCTGTTTTGGCTCTCTGTGAGTTTTGGGCTCTCTGTGAGCTTTGCTCCTCGCTGTGGACAGGCCCAGACTGCTTGCTCTGGCCTGTTGCTGGAGCCGTTCTTGGCGTCAGGGAATGGTCCTAATACACGACTATAAGGACATTTATTATTTAATTTGTGTAGTCCTTGCTGTCCTTTACATTTACTTTAATTTGATTTAATTTGTTTATTCCTTGCAGTCCTTTAAATTTGCTTTAATTTGTTTATTCAATTGTTTATTTATTCAAATTTGTTGTATTTTGTTGTTTTCTTTTGTTTATCCTTTTGTCAGAATTATAACCTTTTATCCTGTGCCGGACAGATGCTGTGGGCCTGTGGCGGCAGACTCCCTGGTGGTGGCAGTGGTTTTCTTCACATATCCATTTTGAGTGGTGTGCAGTGTCACGGGTGAATTATTTTGGACCCCTTACTCCCCTTTTTGTTAAAGGTAACCTATCATGCTATATTTAAATGATATAGTGTATGACCATACCTATATAAGGTATATTTATACATTTTATTTTTCAAAATACCAAACAGATCATTTTTTAGCCATGCCTCGTTTCGCTCATTTTCGCTTTATTCCAAACCTGCCTATGAAAATTCTGAGCAGCAGCTGACCACGCAACCCTGCAGAAGAGCCGGCGAGAGTCACGTTACCATGCTTGCTGTGTTTACGAGTGTGGAATACACATGTCATCTCAGAGCAATGCATGTGTTCAAGCATATTATCAATTTGATCCAGAAACTGAAGCAGCGGAGGTTTTGGTGGAGGTGCAAACATCTCGTTTGCAGCAGGACGTTTCTGAATGGTTAGTTGACAAGCTGTTGTCCCTATTTATTTTTACTCTGTTTGTTACGATGTGGTTCCATTCATATTTTGGCTAATTAGCAAGAATGCAATGTGTACAGTTTGTAACTTAGAGTTTGGAACGCAAACACAGCGATACATATATATATTTATAAAGGGAGACATTCATATTTTCAGCATATATACAATGGCCTCATTGCGTTTAATAGTTTACAGTCCTTTTCTTCCAACATCGTGCAACAACCGTTGGAAAGTTCACACACAACCTTATGCTTGTGAAATCAGAATATTCTTTACCCATCCCAACATGAATAATCACGACACACTTGATATCAACTCGGAACTTTATTGTCAAAATCAACGGTTATTTGAACCCATAAAAAACAGGAGCTTTGTGAGCTGGTGCTGGGGCTTCCTTGGAGAGAGGAGCAGAGTGGTGATTCCAGCCTGCGTTGTCCTCTGATCCGTGAAATGTCTATGTTAGGTTCAGACAGCAGCCAAATTGAACCGTGTGGCATACCCGGCGATGACCTCCTCCCTGTCAGGTTGCTCATAATGGTGCAGGGTCCACAAAGACTTGGTCGAAGATGAGGTCCATCAAGTTGGCCACGTAGCCTGTGCAATGTTAAAAAAAGCACAACAAAAAAATGGCTTAGATTAGTATATGCATGTCGTCAACAACAACATACCAGGGCTTTAGCTCCGTTTTACTCGTGGTGTGTGTCCCCTCGCATACATACATACAGTGTTGTATCCTAACACACCCCCATTGATATTCATGTGCGCAAACAAGTAAACATACTGCAAAAAACGGCATGTCTCATTAGCTTAGCGTAGCTTAGCTTAGCGTAGCTTAGCTTACAGATCGATGATATCTGATCGTTCTTACAGACTACAATCACAAAAGCTTTTACATAACGCTGGAAAAAACGGCACTTACCTCCAGAAGATTACGTTTGTTATTATAACTTACTCAATATGATTTTTTAGAGGATACAAAATACTAATACATAGGAGAATAAATACTTGTGTTATCGGCTAGGCTAGGCGTGGCTTTACAGCCTTCACACAGATCGCCATTACGGCAGTCTGAACATGTTCGCAAATGCCTGATCATTAAAATAAAAGACAAAGCAAAGACTGCGGAGCGTACAAAATAAAATGTTACAAGAACATATAAACACCTAACCGATTACTAGTTGGGGTTGAGGCGACATTGATACGGCTATGCTACATGCTACATACTACAAGCTAGATATAGCTTTATCAGGAAAAACACCGCTAAATAAAAACTTACAGCTTCAGAATTGGATGTGTCCTCACTGGCCTGGTCCCGGATGGTTGGTATTGATCCCGGGTGTAGCATTAGTTTGGAGGCATATCCGTGTTGGACTTGAGAGAAGTTCATAAACATGTCTGTGGTTTAACTGGCTTAGACATCCTGGCAATAGCAGGAAAAAACACAGATGTGACTGGGGTAGCCTGCCGATAGCCTATATGCGAATGAGAGGTTTGGCAATGCACGTGGCCGTGGCTCATTCCCCTGATAGGTGGAGAGTTGACCAATAAGCGGAGTACGTCTTTGTGACGTAGAAAAGTGTCGGAATGTGGATCCATTTTTTTCAGATCCGTTGCAGCCCCTTTTTTAGAGATTTGGCGAAGGAGGAAAATAGAGAGGGTTGTGTTTTCTGACACTTGGCGAGTTCCCTGGAACACCGGGGACACATAATCATGTATAAAAGACGTACAAAGGTGCATTTAGCATGATAGGTGCCCTTTAACTGCCGCCGTGATAAGCCAAGCCCTGTCCGTTTCCCCAAAGTGGGTATTTTATTCAAATGTATTGTGTGTGGTGTTTTTAGATATTTTGTATGTTATAAATAAAACTGTATGGTGACCCTTAAAACTGTCTCTGCCCGTGGTGTAAAACAAACCTGATTGTCCTTAGTAGTATTAGACCTAGTCTTTATAATTTCCTGGGGCGAAACTCCCCCAGGTGGCGTTGTCCGCAACCGACTTTAAACACCTACCCTCACCACTCCTCCACACCTGCACCCCCGGAGCTTTGACTCAGACAAGTACCTCAGGAAATGGTTCACATTCTTCAGGAACAACAGCGATGTTGTGACTGCCCGGCCCGACTTTACAATATACTCGCTCCAGCCACGGACCCTCTTCATGTCTTTTAGGAACAGCCAATCTGACAGCCGGTTAACACCATGGGCCATGAATACGAGGAAGACAATTTTCTTTCTGTTTTACTGTCGGTGTGACACCCTCACAATGATGCCTGTATGTCTGAATGTACGTCTCCATGCTTTGAGGCAACATGATTTCACGCATGGTACTACGCTCTGCATCAGCCAAACGACTCGCTGCACCCTCGCTGCGAGGGGGACCCAAGTTCCCATCAGCAAAAACACGTGGGTTTGCTATCCTGGCTCCAAGATGGTGGAATGAGCTCCCCATTGACATCAGGACATCTTCCGGCGCAGACTGAAAACTCATCTCTTTCGACTCCACTTCGAGCGATAGAATTACTAACAAGGCACTTATATACTAATAAAGGACTGGCTTATCTATAGCCAGTTGAGTAGCACTTGAAATGTTTGGCTCTATGAAACCTGATGTACTTATATGATTCTGGTTTCTTCAAGGTTGTGTCTTCCTGGTCAAATGTACTTATTGTAAGTCGCTTTGGATAAAAGCGTCAGCTAAATGCAATATAATGTAATGTAATGTAATGTATTCCCCCGTCCCTTCCCAGTGGACCAGTGAGGAGAGGGCCAGTCCATAGACAGATTAGCTTTCAGCTTATTGTAGACGGACGCACGGGTCTTCTGGCATACAGGGGTCTCACTACCGGAGGCTTCTGGGGACTGCATGACAGTCTTGACCGGGGTCTTGAGAGGGGTCTCATTACCGGAGGCTGCTGGGGAGCGCATAAGAGTCTTGACCGGGGTCTTGAGAGGGGTCTCATTACCGGAGGCTGCTGGGGAGCACAGGAGAGTCTTGACCGGGGTCTTGAGAGGGGTCTCATTAACGGAGGCTGCTGGGGAGCGCATGAGAGTCTTGACCGGGCTCGTGAGAGGGGTCTCATTACCTGAGGCTACTGTGTTTATGCCAGAGGTACTTGAGATGGCCAGGCGCTTAAATCGTATACATTCTTCCTCTTCCTCAAGCACAGCAGCAGTGGCACTCTGCTGCCTGGGTTTTAGCACTGTTTTCAGCCTGGAGCGCAGGGTCTTCACCTCATCAATGAGGGCATCCTTCTGAGCCCTTAATGCCACATTTTCCAGCATCACCTGCCTGCAGTCCTCTTCGTCACACTCAGTAGGTGGGGAGAAGGGTGGAGGGTGCACCGGGTATTCCTCCTCATTGTCTATATCCAATGATGTAGCCATTCCATGATGGGATTAGTCTCTCTGAGGTCATGGAGCAGTTGCAGGGCCAAACTATGCTTCAGCCTTGCCAGGACCTGATGTGCTTCATCTCGGGATAACTCAGGGTGGCCATGAGTGACATGACGGTCCAGTTTCTTCCCAGCATACGAACACCCTGTGATGGGACAGGGTTTGGTCCGAACATTTAGTCTGCCACTGGCCATTTTAAGAATGATGCCTCTTTCCTCCAAGTTCCGCACTGCATGTTTGTGCTTAAGATGCTTGTTCAAAGCCAGATAGAAGAGTCTGCAGACCGGGCATTCGGATGACATCCTTACTGAAACAGACACAGTGAATTGTATTTCAATTATTTTGTGTTTCTCCATTTATATGCGTTAGCGTAACCGTTGATGGCAACAATGGGTCCGATGCTTCAATGCCTGGTACACGGACCAAGGGAGGACTTGGGTTACCACCGGGCTAAATGGTCCCACCTCCGCACCAACACGGGGCTGGTGATGGCAACAATGGGTCCGATGCTTCAAAGGAAAGGGGTGAAAATTGAGAAATTGTATCCCAAAATAGTGTCTCTTAAGGCAGGTAGAGTCCCCTGACAACTCTCCTTACATTCCTCCAGAGTCAGAAAAAGTATGTTATCTTTTGGGAGAACCAGAGGAAAGGGGTGAAAATGGAGAAATTGTATCCCAAAATAGTGTCTCTTAAGGCGAGACACGGCAGGCAAAAACATCGTTTTTCAAGTACTGGTCAATTTTGAGATTTTGTGCTATTTTGATTCTATAACATGTTTTCTTTCAGACTTTTGGAAGGAAAACGTACAAAATACACATTTGAGTATTTATTTTACTATAGTTTGTCTATTTGCGTCTGTAGATTTCTCCTAAATTCACCAAAAGTTAGCTTTCTAACGTAACATAAAGTACCGCGACCGCTGTGTGCACCATGTCAACAGAGATATCGTTGGAAAGCTGTGTCTCTCCTGCACAATCTCATCAGATCCAAATATGGTCATTTCCTTTGTGTCAGTAACCAATCGTGAAAGCACAAAGGGGTCTTAAACCAAGAAACGAAATCTCATTGGCTGGTGTCAATTTCTGACAACATGATTCGTTCAGATGCGTCACGGGGTGTGCTAAAACACTTCCTGGTTAGCTTTCCGCTAGAAATTGAAATCTCAAGATGGCAAAAGAACGGCGAAAAAAACGTTCACAGAGAAGACGACAACAATTGTCACTTGCACAAAGCAAGGTTATACAAAAAATTGAAATACCTTCACGGAGTGCGTCGAGGCGCAAGTTATCATTCAAAGAACAGGAGGGGTTAGCTAGCGCCTCACTGCAATCTTTAAAGGTCGTTTTCTCAAAATGAGTTTTTTTTCCTACTCTGAATTTGAAATTTCAACTTCAGTAGCACGTACATACACCAACATTTCCAGTTATATTCCTATCAATATTATGAACGCTTTTAAAAAAAGGTTTGTTCATAGATCATTCATAGCCTGAATTATACAACATTGTATACCTAAAAACATGGCGAAAATTGATATTTTAGGGCTATTGACAGTATTTTCTGATTTATGGAGTGATAAAAAGAGATATCCAATATCCCTTCTGTAAAAGCCTTAGATACTAATATGACTACGAAATGAAACAAGAATTTTGAACCTCGCTTTATCCAAAGTTCAGATTTCAATTCCTGAAATGTGTTAAAATAGGTGCATATTTAATGAGATAATGGATCATTTGCATATTTAAACATGCTATTTCAGAAAACTTGTAATACAAACAAAAATTGCCTTATTGTAAGTAATTAACTGGAGAAACTTCTAGCTGATACCTTTAAGTTAAAAAAATTACCCTATTCACATGGGGTGTCTCGCCTTAAGGCAGGTAGAGTCCCCTGACAACTCTCCTTACATTCCTCCAGAGTCAGAAAAAGTATGTTATCTTTTGGGAGAACCATGAAACCGGGCCAAATGTATCCGAAAATAGTGCATCATGATGCAGGTAGAGTCCCATCAAACTCCCCTTGCATTCCTCCAGAGACCAGTTCAAAAACGTAAAGTTTTGTAAGAACCATGATTGGGGGTCTCCAGGCAACAATTATATCCGAGCCAAAGCACTCATGTAGCGGACACATTCCTCCATGATGTGAAACAGCCGTTTTTTTTCCTAAGTGCTCTCAAAAACCGGGTTTCCGATTTCGTGCAGTTGGTAGCTTGGAAAACAAGAATGCATTTTTTGATGGAGGAAGGGAGGTCTCGATTCCACTCTCCGTTGAAAAATGCAACGGGGGAGTGAAAAAGTGTCCAGAGCTTCCTGCCGAAGCGCCGAGGACTTGCGCTTTTTGGAACCCCTCCTCCGTTGGCACTCTGTCGTTTTTTCGAGAATTTTTTAAAACTTCATTTTTGATTATTTTAATATATAATTTTTTCGGCTTTCCACGGGTGAGGGCGCATGGCAGGCCGCCTATGAGTTCCCAAATTCGGCCTGGAACCTCCGGGAATTGTGGGCTAAGCTCCATAAACTGACAAAGTTACCCAGAAATGTCACTTTAATAGCCCAAACATATATAATACATCCATCCATCCATCCATCCATCTATCTTCTTCCGCTTATCCGTGGTCGGGTCGCGGGGGTAGCAGTTCCAGCAGAGAGCCCCAAACTTCCTTTTCCCTGGCGACATCAACCAGCTCTGACTGGGGGATCCCAAGGCGCTCCCAGGCCAGCGAAGAGATATAATCCCTCCACCTGGTCCTAGGTCTACCCCTTGGTCTCTTCCCAGCTGGACGCGCCTGGAACACCTCCCTAGGGAGGCGCCCAGGTGGCATCCTAACTAGGTGCCCGAACCACCTTAACTGGCTCCTTTCGACGCGAAGGAGGAGCGGCTCAACTCCGAGTCCCTCCCGGATGACCGAACTTCTCACCTTATCCCTAAGGGAGACACCAGCCACCCTGCGGAGAAAACCCATCTCGGCCGCTTGTATCCGCGATCTCGTTCTTTCGGTCATGACCCATCCTTCATGACCATAGGTGATGGTAGGAACGAAAATGGCCCGGTAGACAGAGAGCTTTGCCTTCTGGCTCAGCTCCCTTTTCCTTTTCTCCGGTCCATCTCACGCTCCATTGTTCCCTCACTCGAGAACAAAACCCCGAGATACTTGAACTCCTTCACTTGGGGTAAGGACTCATTCCCTACTTGGAGTGGACAGTCCATCGGTTTCCTGCTGAGAACCATGGCCTCAGATTTGGAGGTGCTGATCCTCATCCCAGCCACTTCACACTCGGTTGCGAACCGATCCAGTGAGTGCTGAAGGTCGCAGACCGATGAAGCCATCAGAACCACATCATCTGCAAAAAGCAGTGGTGCAATCCTTAGTCCACCGAACTGCAGACCCCCTCCCCCATGACTACGCCTCGAAATCCGATCCATGTATATTACAAACAGGATTGGTGACAAAGTGCAACCCTGGCGGAGGCCAACCCTCACCGGAAATGGGTCCGACTTACTGCCGAGGACCCGGACACAGCTCTCGCTTTGGGAGTACAGAGATTGGAAGGCCCTGAGTAGAGACCCCCTCACCCCATACTCCCGCAGCACCTCCCACAGTAACTCCCTGGGAACCCGGTCATACGCCTTCTCCAAGTCCACAAAACACATGTAGACCGGATAAGCGTACTCCCAAGCCCCCTCCAGGATCCTTGCGAGAGTAAAAAGCTGATCCGTCGTTCCACGACCAGGACGGAATCCGCATTGTTCCTCCTCAATCTGAGGTTCGACAATCGGCCTGACCCTCCTTTCGAGTACCTTAGAGTAAACTTTCCCGGGGAGGCTGAGTAGTGTGATGCCTCTGTAATTGGCACACACCCTCTGATCCCCCTTTTTAAAAAGGGGAACCACCACCTCGGTCAGCCACTCCTTCAGTACTGTTTCCGACTTCCACGCAATGTTGATGAGACGTGTCTAAGACACGTCTCATCAACATTGCGTCATCAAACTAAGACAGTCCCTCAACACCCAGAGCCTTCAGCATTTCTGGGCGGATCTCATCCACCCCCGGGGCTTTGCCACTGTGGAGTTGTTTAACAGAACAGAACTAAACATGGAGAAGCAGCGTTCAGTTATTATGCTCCAAATATATGGAACAAACTCCCAGAAACCTGCAGGTCCGCTGCAACTCTGACTACTTTTAAATCCAGACTAAAGACTTTTCTTTTTGTCGCTGCTTTTAATTGAACTATTCATATCTTAGACTGCACTGTAACTTTTATCCATGTATTTTTTCTTTTAGTGTTTATCCATGTATTTCTTCTTTTAATGTTTATTTTATTAGCTTTTCTTTTTAATGACTGATTTTAAATGCCATTTTCTTAATGTCTTTCATTTGTTGTAAAGCACTTTGAATTGCCTTGTGTTGAAAAGTGCTCTATAAATAAACTTGCCTTGCCTTGCCTTTAACAACCTCAGTGACCTCCCCCCGGGAGATTGGTGTTGATCCCCCGTCATACTCCAGCTCTGCCTCTAACATAGAGGGCGGAGTTGTCGGGTTCAGGAGTTCCTCAAAGTGCTCCTTCCAACGCCCTAACACTCCATCAGTTGAGGTCAACAACGTCCCATCCTTACTGTACACAGCTTGTATGGTTCCCTGCTTCCCCCTCCTGAGGTGCCGGACAGTTTTCCAGAACAACTTTGGTGCCGCCCGAAAGTCCTTTTCCATGTCCTCTCCGAACTTCTCCCACACCCGCTGCTTTGCCTCGGCCATGGCCGAGGCTGCTGCCCTTCGGGCCTGTCGGTACCTCGCAACTGCCTCGGGAGTCCCCCGGGATAACAAATCCCTGAAGGCCTCCTTCTTCAGTCGGACGGCTTCCCTGACCACCGGTGTCCACCAGGAGGTTCGAGGGTTACCGCCCCTTGAGGCAACTAGGACCTTGAGACCACAGCTCCCCGCCGCGGCTTCGGCAATAGAGGCTTTGAACACCGACCACTCTGGTTCAATGTCCCCAACCTCCACAGGAATGCCCGAAAAGCTCCGCCGGAGGTGTGAGTTGAAGGCCTCCTGAACCTGGGCCTCCTCCAGACGTTCCCAGTTCACCCGAACTACACGTTTGGGCTTACCAGGTCTATCCAGAGGCTTCCCCCGCCACTCGACCCAACTCACCACCAGATGGTGATCAGTTGACAACTCCGCCCCTCTCTTTACCCGAGTGTCCAAAACATACGGCCTCAGGTCCGATGACACGATAACGAAATCGATCATGGACCTTCTGCCTAGGGTGCTCTGGTACCATGTACACTTATGAGCATCCTTATGTTCGAACATGGTGTTTGTTATGGCCAATCCATGACTAGCACAGAAGTCCAGTAACAAACCACCACTCCGGTTCAGATCAGGGGGGCCGTTCCTCCCAATCACTCCCCTCCAAGTGTCTCCATCATTGCCCACATGTGCGTTGAAGTCTCCCAGCAAGATTAAAGAGTCCCCTTCAGGAGCCCCATACAGGACTCTTTCCAGGGTCTCCAAGAAGGCCGTATACTCTGAACTGCTGTTGGGTGCATAAGCACACACAACAGTCAGAGTTTTCCCCCCCCCCATAACCCGCAGTCGTAGGGAGGCGACCCTCTCGTCCACTGGGGTAAACTCCAACAACGAAGCACCCAACCGGGGACTTGTGAGTATCCCCACACCCGCCCGACGCCTCACACCTTGAGCAACTCCGGAGAAGAATAGAGTCCAACCCCTATCCAGAAGTAAGGTTCCAGAGCCGACGCTGTGCGTAGAGGTGAGCCCAACCAGATCCAACTGGTACTGCTCCACCTCCCGCTCCGGCTCCTTCCCCCCCAGAGAGGTGACGTTCCACGTCCCCAAAGCCAGCTTCTGTCGCCCGGGTCTGGTCCGTCGAGACCCTCCGCTTTCACTGCCACCCTTCTGGCAGAGCACCCGACCCCATCGCTGTTTCACGTAGGTGGTGGGCCCGCGGGACGGAGAAGTGGAGGTGTTAACATATATAATACAAATACATTTAGATAGTAAAAGGTACAATTGTGCTCATAATTACCCGGAATTTGATTTATATAGCCCCATGCTAGTGAATAAAAATCATTTTCATGGAAAGAAGTGTTAAAATGCCTGATTAATATGTTTGTAATGCTGGCAGCAGGTTCACTGCTGTAAGCAGGGTTTCACACTCAAATGCACCTAGGCAGAGATCCAGGGTGATGCACATGGCTTTCTTACCCAGGAATAAGTGTGTGAAAGCTGGGGAACAGTGCTTTGAATACAGGGAGAGAGCAGCGGGCTGTGACCCAGAGAGCACACCCAGAGAGCTCTTTCCAGCACCTCGCTCTCCCACCCAGAGGACAGGCTGTTTCAGAGCACTATGTAACCCAGGAAAGCAGCTTGAAACCTGGGTACATGAGTGTTAAAAGTGCCTTAAACAGTTTTAATTCAAATGTGCATTTCACAGGCACACAGACAGAGATCCAGGGTGATGCACATGGCTTTCTTACCCAGAAATAAGTGTGTGAAAGCTGGGTAAAAGTGATGTGAATACATGGAGAGAGCAGCAGCGGGCTGTGACCCAGAGAGAGCTCCTTCCAGCACCTTGCTCTCCCACCCAGAGGACAGGCTGTTTCACAGCACTATGTAACCCAGGAAAGCAGCTTGAATCCTGGGTATGTCAGTGTTAAAAGTGCCTTAAACGGTTTTAATTACCCAGGAATAAGTATTTGAAAGCTGGGGAACAGTACTGTGAATACAGGGAGACAGCAGCAGTAGGCTGTGACCCAGAGAGCGCACCCAGTGGACAGGCTGTTTCACAGCACTATGTAACCCAGGAAAGCTGCTTGAATCCTGTGTACATTAGTGTTAAAAGTGCCTTAAACAGTTTTAATTCAAATGTGCATTTCACAGGCACATAGACAGAGATCCAGGGTGATGCACATGGCTTTCTTACCCAGGAATAAGTGTGTGAAAGGCGGGGAAAAGTGCTGTGAATACAGGGAAAGAGCAGCAGGCTGTGAGAGCCACAGAGCGCACCCAGACAGCTCCTTCCAGCACCTCACTCTCCCACCCAGAGGACAGGCTGCATCACAGCACTATGTAACCCAGGAAAGCAGCTTGAATCCTGGGTATGTCAGTGTTAAAAGTGCCTTAAACGGTTTTAATTACCCAGGAATAAGTATTTGAAAGCTGGGGAACAGTACTGTGAATACAGGGAGAGAGCAGCAGTAGGCTGTGACCCAGAGAGCGCACCCAGAGGACAGGCTGTTTCACAGCACTATGTAACCCAGGAAAGCTGCTTGAATCCTGTGTACATTAGTGTTAAAAGTGCCTTAAACAGTTTTAATTCAAATGTGCATTTCACAGGCACATAGACAGAGATCCAGGGTGATGCACATGGCTTTCTTACCCAGGAATAAGTGTGTGAAAGGCGGGGAAAAGTGCTGTGAATACAGGGAAAGAGCAGCAGGCTGTGAGAGCCACAGAGCGCACCCAGACAGCTCCTTCCAGCACCTCACTCTCCCACCCAGAGGACAGGCTGCATCACAGCACTATGTAACCCAGGAAAGCATCTTGAATCCTGGGTATGTCAGTGTTAAAAGTGCGTTAAACGGTTTTAATTACCCAGGAATAAGTATTTGAAAGCTGGGGAACAGTGCTGTGAATACAGGGAGACAGCAGCAGTAGGCTGTGACACAGAGAGCGCACCCAGAGGACAGGCTGTTTCACAGCACTATGTAACCCAGGAAAGCTGCTTGAATCCTGTGTACATGAGTGTTAAAAGTGCCTTAAACTGGTTTAATTACCCAGCAATAAGTGTTTGAAAGCTGGGAAACAGTGCTGTGAATACAGGGAGACAGCAGCAGCGGGCTGTGAGAGCCACAGAGCTCCTTCCAGCACCTCGCTCTCCCACCCAGAGGACAGGCTGCTTCACAGCACTATGTAACCCAGGAAACCAGCTTGAATCCTGGGTATGTCAGTGTTAAAAGTGCCTTAAACTGGTTTAATTCAAATGTGCATTTCACAGGCACATAGGCAGAGATCCAGGGTGATGATCTTACACAGGAATAAGTGTTTGAAATGGGGGGGGAAGTAATGTAAATAGAGGGAGACTGTACTCAGAGAGCACCACGCAGAACATGGCTTTTCATCCCAGGAATAAGTGTTTGAAATTGGGAGAGAGTGTACACAGAGAACAGGCTGCAGCAACTCACTTTACAATCCAGGAAAAGATGGTTTAAATAGCGGTAAAAGTGATTTAAATACATGTCAATTATACAGACTTTAATGCACAAAATTATGTCCATGCAGTGTACACATCGTAACCCAGCCTTGCATCATCGTTTTGCAGGTACGATGTGTACACTGGGTCATTCAGAATGTGCTATTTCTGAAGAAATAGCACATTCTGAACATATGTCCAACAGAGATTCCTATTAAAAGTTATCAATTAATAGCAAGATTTGACATGGACAAACAGGCTATTTCACAGTACACAGGCTATGTCAGACTTCCATGAAATACACCGGGAAAAGCACCTCTCTGTGGCGGCTCACAGAGCCCCAAAGGACGGACTAAGCAGCTCCAGCATCTCTCCATGACATGGACAAACAGGCTATGTCAGACTTCCATGAAATACACCGGGAAAAGCACCTCTCTGCGGCGGCTCACAGAGCCCCAAAGGACGGACTAAGCAGCTCCAGCATCTCTCCCTGACATGCGTACTTCCATAACCTCGCGCACCGTGGGTCCTCGGGCCCCCGAACTTAAGCACTCCCCCACGGACTAAACCCAGATGATCACACCCTCAAGAACCTTGTGCCACTGGGAACCTTAAAGGGGGGGTGGAGTTTGCGGTGCTTTATCGTTCGCCCTTAAGCTTCCTACAGAGGACACGTGACTACCAGACATTCAGACACTTCTAGGTGACCAGGGGCATGCCTGTATGGAAGTCATTCATTTTGGGTTTTTGTCAGAGGAAGTGTGCTTAAGTTTGGGTCCCTGTCCCTGTCCCGGTGCGCATGGAGGTGCGAGCACTTGGTGCACTGTGGAGGATGTTCTCATGGCCCTGGTAACACATAAAGGGGATGGATTGTGCGGTGCTCAACCGCCCGCCCACCAGCATCAATATTCGTCCTTCTTCACAGCACCACCTGCCCTGCTGGAGAGTCACACTTTAACTGTTTTGTCATATTGCGTCTTTCCACGGGTGGGTGCACCTGGCAAAGCTTTTTTCCCCAATTCAAGCACTCTCACTCTGACTAAACACATAAGGACATCCGGCTAAGACCTTAGTGCCCCTTAGTGCCCCTGGTACGCCATGTCGTTAAATGAGCTCAGTGATGTACTGCACAACTTCACATGGGTAAAATGAGCTCCGTATTGCCCTCCAAAAAGCTGTGAAAATACACCTATCTCCGTCATGTCCTGTAAAATAGCATTTTTTGTTTATTTCCATCATTCAGGCAAATACACATATCTTTGTCCGCTCCAGGAGCTTCAAAGTGCAGACTCATGAGCTCCGTCATGTCCTGCAAAATGTTATTCTTCCGACCGCCAAGCACCGGCACGTGGACCCTGGGAGGAGGCCCTCCGATGGTGGGTCAAATTTGCTGATAGCACAGCTGACGGCTGGACACTAGCCGTAGAGGAACACCAGGGCAGGACCAGGCAGTTCCTTCTTTGCAGACAAGCATATATGGTTGTTACGCAGGATCAAACAGGTAGCCTGTGATGAAGTAGGGTCGACACTATATCATGTGAAGCCACTGAGCCGTGGTCCCCGAGGGAACAGGTGCCCGGAGCAAGGCCAATTGCTGAATGCCGCAGCCGACTAAGGCCGCTATGCTACAGTGGAGAATTAGAGAAACTGATGTTTGCCTGGCACTCCGCGGCGAAGTGGGGAGGTGGAACTTCCACCCCGCTGCGGAACCCGAGGTGAGACCCCTGAGTCAAACGGTTTGTCTCGGTCACGCTTCATATCGGGCGGCCCGGGAGGGAAGAGACACGCAGGGTTACCCCCACGCAGCACACCCTCCCGGCCATCAGAGTCGAACACGCAGTTCGGACGAACCGACAGCCAGAGCACCGGCACGTGGACCGGGGGAGAAGGCCCTCCAATGGCGGGTCGCGTTTGCCATTCGATCAGTGAGGTCAGAGGAGAAGAACCCGCAGCTCGGAGGAACCGACCGCCAGAGCACCGGCACGAGGCCGGGCCGGCAGAGTCCCTCCGATGGCGGTCGCGTTTGCCATTCGATCAGTGTGCTGATTTTTGCTGCGTTCCCAAAAATGGACAAAATCCGTTAATGTACGGTCTAGTTGGGGGGGGTAGGGAACCGTGTGAAACGGGCCAAAATGGGTGAAAATGTAAAAAGGTATCCGAAAATAGTGCATCATAATGCAGGTAGAGTCCCCTGACAACTCCCCTCACATTCCTCCAGAGTCAGAAAAGGTCTGTGTTAACTTTTTGGAGAACCATGAAAACGGGCCAAAATATCCGAAAATAGTGCATCATAATGCGGGTAGAGTCCCCTGACAACTCCCCTCACATTCCTCCAGAGTCAGAAAAAGTGTAAGTTAACTTTTTGGAGAACCATGAAAACGGGCCAAAAGTATCTGAAAATAGTGCATCATAATGCGGGTAGAGTCCCCTGACAACTCCCCTCACATTCCTCCAGAGTCAGAAAAAGTGTAAGTTAACTTTTTGGAGAACCATGAAAACGGGCCAAAAGTATCTGAAAATAGTGCATCATAATGCGGGTAGAGTCCCCTGACAACTCCCCTCACATTCCTCCAGAGTCAGAAAAAGTCTGAGTTAACTTTTTGGAGAACCAGAGGAAAGGGGTGAAAATGGATAAATTGTATCCCAAAATAGTGTCTCATAATTCCCTGAAAACATGAATGAATTTTTTTGACGGAGGAAGGGAGGTCTCGATTCCCCTCTCCGTTGTAAAATGCAACGGGGGAGTGAAAAGGTGTCCGGGGCTTGCGCCCGAAGCCCCGAAAACTTGAGCTTTTTGGAGCCCCTCCTCCGTTGGCTCTTAAAACTTCATTTTTAATTATTTTAAGATATAATTGACCGTTTTCTTTACTTTTTTCGGCTTTCTACGGGTGGGGGCGCATGGCAAGCCGCCTATGAGCTCCCAAATTCGGCCTGGAACCTCCGGGAATTGTGGGCTAAGCTTCATAAACTGACAAAGTCACCCAGAAATGTCACTTTAATAGCCCAAAAATATATAATACAAATACATTTAAATAGTAAAAAGTACAATTGTGCTCCTAATTACCCGGAATTTGATTTATATAGCCCCATGATAGTGAATACAAATCATTTTCATGGAAAAAAGTGTTAAAACCCCTGATTGATATGTTTGTAATGCTGGCAGCAGGTTCACTGCTGTAAGCAGGGTCTCACACTCAAAGGCACCTATGCAGAGCTCCAGGGTGATGCACATGGCTTTCATACCCAGGAATAAGTGTGTGAAAGCTGGGGAACAGTGCTTTGAATACAGGGAGAGAGCAGCGGGCTGTGACCCAAGTGTTTGAAAGCTGGGTGAGGGAATGCTCCGGTTTTGGGATAAAATGAACATGGGATCACTCCGGTCATTGCACGTACTTCATCTCACTGGAATATTAACGGTCAGATTGAATACAACATCGACCCAATTTCTCCGGTCAATGACAGGAGAGTTTTGAAACTGACAAAACACTGTTTTCACACATTTAAAAACACTTAAACAATTAAACAATGTTTACCCAGGATTCAGGCACCTTCCCTGGCTTGTAAAATGTGGTGATGCACCCTCAAGGTATCAGACTATTTAAAACATGTATACCCAGGATTCAATCACTTTTCCTGGCTTGCAAAGTGCTGTGAAGCAGCCTGTTCTCTGAGTGCAGTCTGGGTGCAAGAGCCATGCGCTGCAAGGAGATCTCTGGGTGTGCTCTGTGGCTCTCACAGCCTGCTTCTCTCTGGCTGCTCTCTCCCTGTATTCACAGCACTCTTCCCCTATTTAGAGAGAATGGACGTCCATTCTCGGGAGACGTCTGACAGTGTTGCGTACCCAAAGTGACAGACCTAAAATTACCTCTATTTAGAGGCAATGGACTTCCACTCTCGGAAGAGCCCCAAACGACGGACTGTAAGCAGGGTCCCACACTCAAAGGCACCCAGAGATCCAGGGTGATGCACATGGCTTTCTTACCCAGGAATGAGTGTGTGAAACCTGGGGAACATGTACAGGAATCTGTCCATTTCATCCACATTTGACTCATGAAATGTACAACAGAGTCACTGCTGTAAGCAGGGACCCACACTCACAGGCAGAGATCCAGGGTGATGCACATGGCTTTCTTACCCAGGAATGAGTGTGTGAAAGCTGGGTAAAAGTGATGTGAATACAGGGGGGAGAGAGCAGCAGCAGCAGGCTGTGACCCAGAGAGCTCCTTCCAGCACCTCGCTCTCTCCCACCCAGAGTTGACAGCCTGATTCGCAGCACTGTAACACATGTAACACAGGAAAACAGCTTGAAACCTGTCCATTTCATCCACATTTGACTCATGAAATGTACAAGAACATAAGTACAGCAGAGTCACTGCTGTAAGCAGGGTCCCACACTCACAGGCAGAGATCCAGGGTGATGCACATGGGTCAGAAAAAGTCTAAGTTAACTTTTGGAAGAACCAGAGAAAAGGGGTGAAAATGGATAAAATGTATCCAAAAAATAGTGTCTCTTAAGGCGGATATAGTCCCCTGACAACTCCCGTTACATTCCTCCAGAGTCAGAAAAAGTCTAAGTTAACTTTTGGAAGAACCATAGAAAAGGGTGAAAATGGATAAAATGTATCTGAAAATATTTTCTCTTATGGCGGGTAGAGTATGGGGTGACGTATATGGACACTTGAGAACCAGCAAGACCCCCACCTCCATAACATTGTGCACCGGGCGAACCTGTGTACCCACACTTAAGCACTCCCCCACGGACTACACCAAGAGGGAACACCGGTCAGAAGTTCATGCCCCTGGTAACACTGAATAACAAAAATGCCATTAAAACTGCTATGCATTGAGGATTTTAGTCCGAGATGAGTGCTTATCTGCTGTTAGCAGGGTGTCAGCTTTTTGTCCATTTCATCCACATTTGACTCATGAAATGTACAAGAACATAAGTACAGCAGAGTCACTGCTGTAAGCAGGGTCCCACACTCACATGCAGAGATCCAGGGTGATGCACATGGCTTTATTACCCAGGAAGAAGTGTGTGAAAGCTGGGTAAAGTGTTCCTGCAGCCTCTCCATAACGGTAATAATGGTTAGAAATCATTTCCAGGGCAGAAAGCTGTTTTTAAAAGTGAAAAAACGATTTAAAACCGTTTAAAAAGCCATTTGAGTGCAGTTATCATGTGTCCCCACAGGAGAGCGCATCAGCCAAGTGATCACAGTGCAAAAACAGTCAAAAACACCCTAAAAAAAGGGCAAATCAATGGATTTAAAGTGCAGGGAAGCTCCGCAACACACACAGGTACATTCCTAAATCCCCACAATAGTGACAACGGTGATTTAAACTAGTTTCTGCGGGGAAAAGAGTGCTACAAATCGGATTAAACTCTGCTAACAGTGTGCTAAAAGCCTGATTGTTTCAGAGACCCATAGCCATGACACAGTGAACCATTTACATCCAAAAGTATCCATTTAAAAGTCATTTTTGTAGGGGGAAAAGGGTGCAGAGAGAAGCCTGAAAATGTCTCTCCAGGACCCGGAGAGCTTGCAGGTGCTGGAGAGGGGGAGACAGGCTCACAGGCAGGCCCGGGGACCCCTGCAGAACCCACAGCTGCTGCGTATCGACATGGAGGTTTGGCAGTCCGCCGTTCAGCACCCAAACTCGGCCCTGAGACCTCCAACCCCTCTCAGCTTCATAAGAAGCCATTATCCCTCCAAACTCTTTGCTTACGGCCATACCACCCTGAGCCGCTAGTGTCGCGGGATGAGTGAGAGGCGGAAGAGCTGGTGAATTGTTTGGAGCGTGGTGGCGTGTATTTTTGGATTTGGAGGCTACGATTGGATTATATTTTTGCTATTTTGAGTGTTTGATCTTCCCCCCCCGAACAGCGAAGCTGTCTGGGGGGCTCCCACTGGCTGAAATGGCGAGAAGGCACGGAATGAAAGACGTGCTTTCAGGAATGCAGACAGCTGACACGAAGAATGCGGAACTGGAGGAGGAGGACAGATTAACGGCGGAGAAAGAGGAGAAAACAGAATGGATGGAGGTGGGAAACGATGAGAGGAAGAAGAAAGTGACAAAGAAGAAAACAGTGGAGGGGGGAGAGGACAAAAGGGAAAGATTGGAAGTTTTAAAAACCGGAGAGAAGCCACCGCCCCCCGCTGTAGCTGCTACAGCAGCTGTAGCTGGCAGCGTGAAAGTGGGGTTAGGGAATGCTCCGGCATTGGGACAAAATTAACATGGGATAACTCCGGTCATTGTACGTACTTCGTCTCATTGGAATATTAACGGTCAGATTGAATACAACATCGACCCAATTTATCCATTGCCTCTAAATGGAGGTAAAATTAGGTCTGTCACTTTGGGTAACCGCACCACTGTCAGACGTCTCCCAAGAAAGGACGTCCATTCTCTCTAAATAGGGGAAGAGTGGGAGCAGCAGACTCCAGCCTGCGCCTCTTTTGCTGCATTTTCCGCGGAGATGCGGAAGGTGTTCGGTTCCGTTCGTCTGGGTCCCGACGCTGCCGGAGGTCTGCTGAGTTTGAGCCAGAGTTCCGGCACGGTGGTGGATTACGCTATTGACTTCCGCACCAGCAGCCGCCGCAGCAGCTGGAACGAGCCGGCGCAGTGTGACACATATCTGAGAGGATTAGCGGATTATATGAGAGATGAGCTGGTTTCCTATGATCTCCCTGCTTCCTTGGATGGGTTGATTGAGCTCACCTCTCGTATTGACAGACGAATCCAGACCCGGAGAGGAGAGCAACAGACGCGAGCGGCGGGCCGCTGCTCGCGACAACAACTTCCGGTTTCCGGGAGATTTCGACTTCCGATTTCGGCAGATAATTCCCATTCCGAATCTGACTCACGGTACGGGGAGGTCGAGCCCATGCAAGTGGGTCGTACCAGTCTTACCTCTGAGGAGAGGGAATTACGTTGAAGAGGTAATCTTTGCCTTTACTGTGGTCAGGCTGGACATATGGTTTCCCGTTGTCCGGTAAAAGGCAGAGCTCATCAGTAATGGGGTGGTGGGCCAAACCTCTGAGCTGAACCCCAATCTAAGACCCTTGTGCCATGCTCGACTCCTCCTGACAGGCAAATCCCAGGCTCTGGCTGTTTTTATAGACTCCAGATCAGATGTTAGCATCATTGACGAGGATCTCGCACTACAGCTGGGCATCCAACAGGTTCGGCTGCTCCAGCCGGTACCGGCTAATGCTTTGGGTTGTCACCTGCTGGGAACGGTGACACACCAGACGACACCAGTCCATATGCTCATGTCGGGGAACCACCATCATACAATCCAGTTTCATGCGCTACGGTCCCCCCAAATCCCTCTGATTTTGGGTTATCCGTGGCTCCGCCGCCACAACCCGAACATTGACTGGGCAACTGGGTCCATCAATCAATCAATCGATCAATCAATGTTTATTTATATAGCCCAATATCACAAATGTTACATTTGTCTCAGTGGACTTCACAGTTTGTACAAAATATCAGTATGACAATACGACACCCTCTGTCCTTAGACCCTCACATCGTACAAGGAAAAACTTCCGAAGAAAACCCACAGTTTAAAGGGAAAAAGGGACCTATGATCCAGGACCACAGCCACGACTCAAGATCCAGGGCTCGCGATGCAGGACACAGGACCGCAGGATCATCCATGACTCCGGATCCCAGCGTATATAGACACCAAAAAGAAAGACATTTGGGGAAGCTGGGTTAATCGGAACATGGGAGTACACAGGTATAGACAGAGAGAAGGAAGAAGTAAGATGTCCCCCGACAAACTAAGCCTATATCAGCAAAACTAGGGGCTGAATCTAATCAGCCCTAACTATAAGCTTTATCAAAAAGGAAGGTCTTAAGCGCACTCTTAAAAACGGATAGGGTGTCTGCCGCCCGAACACAAACTGGAAGCTGATTCCACAAATGTGGAGCTTGATAAGAAAAGGCTCTGGCTCCCATTGTACTTTTAGAGACTCTAGGAACAACCAACAACCCTGCATTCTTGGAACGCAATGCCCTAGTAGGACAGTAGGGTATAATGAGTTCTTTAAGGTAAGATGGCGCCTTGAAATTGATTTTATGTGGGCGTTAAAGGATAAATCCTGATCAAATATAACACCAAGATTCCTTACAGTCTCACTGGAGGCCAAATTAATGCCATCCATAGTAAGTATATCTTTAGATAATTTGTTTCGTAGATTCTTCGGGCCAAGTACAATAACTTCAGTTTTGGTCGTGTTTAACATCAAAAAGTTTAAGGTCATCCACGTTTTTAAGTCCTTGAGGCAGTCTTGAATTTTATTTAGATGATTAATTTCATCAGGCTTGATTGATAAATATAGTTGAGTATCATCCGCATAACAATGAAAATCTACAGAATGATTCCTTATAATATTGCCTAACGGAAGCATATATAATGTGAACAAAATAGGTCCGAGCACTGAGCCCTGTGGCACTCCGTGGCTAACTTTGGTTTGCGTGGAAGATTCATCATTGACACGTACAAACTGAGAGCGTTCAGATAGATAGGACCTAAACCAGCCTAAAGCAGTTCCCTGTATGCCAACTAAGTGCTCTAGTCTTTGCAATAAAATATCATGATCGATAGTATCAAATGCAGCACTGAGATCGAGCAAAACAAGAATAGAGACAAGTCCCTTGTCAGAGGCTATTAGAATGTCATTTGTGACTTTGACCAGAGCTGTCTCTGTGCTATGATGTGTTCTAAAGCCAGACTGAAAATCTTCAAATAAATCATTGTTTTTTAAGTAATCACACAGCTGTTTAGCGACTGCTTTCTCAAGAATCTTTGAGAGGAACGGAAGATTAGAAATAGGTCTATAATTGGCTAAAACCTCTGGATCGAGGTTGTGCTTTTTAAGAAGCGGTTTTGTCACTGCTACTTTGAATGATTGTGGAACATAGCCTGATAATAAAGACATATTCATAATATTTAATAAAGAAGTGCTAATTAATGGAAATACTTCCTTCAACAGCTTAGTTGGAATTGGGTCTAATATACATGTTGATGGTTTAGAAGAGAGAATCATTGAATTTAATTGTTTAAGGTTTATGGCTGAAAAGCATTCTAGTTTACTATCTAGTGTAATATTAGAACTTACGTTTCCGGGAGTTGATAACACTATACTGGTCAAAGGCAAGAGGTCATTAATTTTGTTTCTAAGAGTAACAATTTTATCGTTAAAAAAGCACATAAAATCATTACTACTGAGTGCTATGGGAATAGAAGGCTCACTCGAGCTATGGCTCTCTGTCAGCCTGGCTACAGTGCTGAAAAGAAATCTTGCATTATTCTTATTCTCATCTATTAATGAAGAGTAGTAGGCTGCTCTCGCTTTACGCAGTGCTTTCTTATATTCATTGAGAGTAATATGCCAAATTAAGATTCTTCAAGTTTAGTGGAACGCCATATCCTTTCAAGTTGTCTCGACTTTTGCTTTATTTTGCGGGTTTCGGCATTATGCCATGGAGCTAATCTATGTTGTTTTATTTTCTTCTTTTTCAAAGGAGCAACAGAGTCTAATTTTATTCGCAGCGCATCTGTAGCACTATCAACAACATGATCAATTTGGGGTGGTGGACATTTTGTATAAGTTTCCTCCCCTACATGCAGACATGCTATCGAGTTAAGTATTGGTGGAATCTCTTCCTTAAATGTGGCTATAGCACTAACAGATAGGTTTCTGCTGCAGGAGCTTTTGACTAATGCTTTGTAGTCTAGTAACAGTACTTCAAAAGTTACTAAGAAATGGTCGGATAAAGCAGGATTATGCTGTTCTACTAATAGTTGCTCAATTTCAATATCATAAGTCAGAACAAGGTCACCTCACCTCACCTCTCTCTGCTCCATGTCTCCATCAACTCTTCTGCTCGGTGATTTTAACATCCATGTGGACTCGAGTAACTGCACATTCGCTGCTGAATTCCTCTCACTTTTGGACTGCTTCAGCATCAAGCAACATGTCCAGGGCCCCACCCACATCAAAGGCCACACGCTGGATCTGGTGTGCTCTACCGGCTCTCCGCCTCCTGACCTACAGCGCCTCGACCTGGCTGTATCTGACCATCACACCATCCTCTTCACTGTTCCGGTCTCGCTGCCCAGGCAGCATCCTATACGCACCATTATGTTTAGGAACATTAAGACTGTGAGTGCACCGGCCCTATCCGACCTGATAGCTACCCACATGGCCTCGGGTCCCTCCGACTCCACCGTGGACGGCCTGGTAGCCCACTACAACACCGTCCTATCCCTCAGTCTCAACTCTCTCGCCCCCATTAAAACCCGGACTGTTTCCTTCACCCGCCCTGCCCCCTGGTTCACCGCTGAACTCCGCCGTTTGAAGGCCTCTGGCCGCCAGCTGGAGAGGCTCTCCAAAAAAACTGGCCTCACGGTCCACCTCCTGGCCTTTCGTGAGCATATCAAAATGTATAAGGAAGCTCTCTCCCATGCCAAGACTCACTACTACTCCTGTCTCATTGGTGCTCAGCAAAGCAACCCCAGAAGACTGTTCTCCACCATCAACCGCCTATTACGGCCCCCTGATGCCCCCCAGCCCTCAGGGGCTCCCGATCTATGCTCCAAATTCCTCGACTTCTTCCAGGCGAAAGTCGAGGCCATCCATCGGCAGCTCCTGGTGACTGGCCCTTCCCCCCTACCTGCACCTCAGCCACCTGGTAACGCACCCCAAGCGCCGCGCCTCTCCCACTCCAACCTCTCCTCCTTCTCCCCTGTGGATGCTCTCCAAGTGGCCAAACTGGTCAGCTCGGCCAAGACCTCCACCTGCTCCCTGGACCCCATGCCCACAGCCCTGGTCAAGGACTGCCTACCCACCCTCTGTCCCTACATGGTGGTCATCATCAACGCTTCTCTGGCTTCTGGTATAGTCCCCACCAGCTTCAAACTGGCCTCAGTCACCCCCATACTCAAAAAACCTGGCCTGGACCCCGACGACCTCCAAAACCACCGGCCGATCTCCAACCTTCCCTTCCTCAGCAAAACTCTGGAAAGAGTGGTCGCCGGCCAACTCCATCTGTACATGTCCAACCATGAGCTCTATGAGCCCTTCCAATCCGGCTTCAGACAGCAACACAGCACTGAGACCGCCCTCATCAAGATCACCAACGATCTCCTCATTGCTGCTGACTCTGGCAGCCTCAGCATCCTCATCCTCCTGGACCTCTCTGCAGCATTTGACACCATCTCTCACAACATCCTCCTCACCCGCCTCTCAGACCTCCTAGGTGTCACTGGCACAGCACTGTCCTGGTTGACTTCCTACCTTCACAACAGGAAACAGTTTGTCTCCATCAGTGGCTCAAACTCACCCCCGGCCCCAGTCCACCACGGTGTACCCCAGGGCTCTGTGCTTGGCCCCCTCCTGTTCACCATTTACATGCTCCCCCTCGGCCAGATCATCCGACATCATGGACTCAATTTCCACTGCTACGCTGATGATACCCAATTGTATCTCAGCACCACTCCATCCTCCCAGCTCCCCCCTCAGTCTCTCATCAACTGCCTGCATGATATCAAAACATGGATGTCTTCCAACTATCTTAAGCTGAACAGCAAAAAAACAGAGCTCATGGTTGTGGCACCCAAGGCCCTGCTCCAGAAGGTTGGTGACTTCGTCCTTGAGGTTGACGGCTGCTCCATCTCCCCATCTCCTGAAGCCCGCAACCTGGGTGTCATCCTTGATTCCACCCTTTCCTTCCATTCCCACGTCAAGTCTGTGACCAAATCGGCATTTTTCCACCTGAGGAACATTGCCAGACTCCGACCGTCACTCTCGGAGTCGGTTGCCGAAACCCTGGTGCATGCGTTTGTCACCACACGCTTGGACTACTGCAATGGTGTCCTGTTCGGGGTTCCCAACAAAACCCTGGACAGGCTCCAGTATGTCCAAAACTGTGCTGCTAGGGTACTCACACACACAAAGCCGTGGCAGCACATCACTCCCACCCTCATCCACCTACACTGGTTGCCGGTCAAGTCCCGCATCACCTACAAAATCCTCCTCCTCACCTACAAGTCCCTCCATGCCCTTGCCCCCCAGTACCTATCGGACATCCTTCACCCACATGCCCCACCCCGGAACCTGCGGTCCTCAGACTCTGGCCTGCTTACCACCCCCCGCACCAAACTGCGAACCTTCGGGGACAGAGCCTTCAGCGTGGCAGCCCCCACCCTCTGGAACGCTCTCCCTGCGGAGATTCGCAACATCCCCACACTCAATGCCTTCAAAGGAGCCCTCAAGACCCATCTGTTTGCCAAGGCTTTCGGCCCCTAAATCGATCTGTTGCTTTGTCTCTCTGACTTTTGTTTTGTTATGTTTGTTTTTTGCCCTATTACTTGTAAAGCGACCTTGGGTCCCTTGAAAGGCGCTATATAAATCCAAGCTATTATTATTATTATTATTAAGGTCGAGAGTGTGATTATAGCAGTGGGTTGGTTTATTTACACTCTGACAAAAACCAACAGAATCTAATATAGAGTTAAATGCAACAGTAAGGCTATTTTTATCATCGTCAACATGAATATTAAAGTCACCTACGATAATTACTTTATCTGTTTTAAGAACCAAAGTTGATAAAAACTCAGAGAATTCTGATAAGAATTCTAAATAAGGACCTGGTGCACGGTACACTGTAACAAATAAGATTGGCTGCAAAGTTTTCCAGGTCGGATGCGTAAGACTAAAAACGAGACTTTCAAAGGAGGTATAATTTAATTTTGGTTTAGTATTGATAAGTAAACTTGAGTCAAAGATTGCTGCAACTCCACCTCCTCGGCCCACGCCTCGGGCAATATGAGTATTGATATGGCTGGGTGGAGTGGCCTCATTTATGCTGACATATTCTTCATGTCTCAACCAAGTTTCAGTGAGACAGCATATATCAATATTATAATCTGATATTAAATCATTTACCAATATTGCTTTAGATGCTAGAGATCTTATGTTTAAGAGACCACATTTAATATTCCTGTTTTGTTGCACTGTAGTAGTTGTTACATTTACATTTATTAGGTTATTATGTATGAAACCTCTATTAGGTTTTACCTTAAATTGTCCTTGGGCAGACACACACACCGCTAATATTGGGTATTTTATTGGGTTCGGGATTCCTATGGATGACTGCCTAGGAGAGAGCGCAGAGAAGCGTGTAAGACTGCGACTCCGCCTCCTGGTCTCAACTCCAGTTTGTCATGGATTAAGTCCACAAAGCCCTGAAATGTTTGCCGAAATAAGATTTGCACCTTCCAAAGTAGGATGAATGCCGTCTCTCTTAATCAGACCAGGTTTTCCCCAGAAGGCTGTCCAATTATTTACGAAGCCCACATTGTTTGCTGGGCACCACCAAGACAACCAGCGCTGAAATGATGACATGCGGCTATACATGTCATCATTGATCATCCTAGGTTGGAGTTCCTCCTGTCATCAGGTTTGCCTCAAGCAGGCCGCCGCACCTCAACTATCTGTGGATATGAACCTGGTTCCGGATGTCACAGGGGTTCCGGCAGAATATTTGGACTTTAAGGAGGTTTTTAGCAAGGCTAAGGCGACATCTCTCCCACCTCATCGGCCCTATGACTGCACCATTGAGCTACATCCAGGCGCAGTCCCACCCAAGGCCCGGTTGTACTCGCTTTCGGCACCGGAGAGGAAATCCATGGAGACTTACGTCAATGACTCTCTGGCTGCGGGAATTATTCGTCCTTCCACATCACCCGCAGGAGCAGGGTTTTTTTTTGTGGCGAAGAAGGACAAGACCCTGAGACCCTGCATTGACTATCGGGGCCTGAACGACGTCACGGTGAAGAATCGTTATCCCTTGCCACTCATCTTGTCAGCATTCCAGTTACTACAGGGGGCTACAATCTTCACTAAGCTGGATCTACGAAACGCCTATCACCTGGTACGAATCCGTGAGGGGGACGAATGGAAGACCGCCTTCAACACCTCTTCGGGACATTACGAGTACCTGGTGATGCCATTTGGACTTACCAACGCCCCTGCAGTTTTCCAAGCGTTGGTGAACGACGTACTCCGGGACATGTTGGATCGTTATGTTTTTGTATACATTTTGATTTTTTCAAAGAACACGTCCATCATGTCCAGACAGTCCTCCAGAGACTTCTGGAGAACTCGCTGTTCGTCAAGACGGAGAAGTGCGAGTTTCACACTTCTTTGGTCGCCTTTCTTGGCTACATCGTGGGTCAAGGAAGTGTGGAGATGGATCCTTCTAAGGTTTCAGCAGTTACCTCGTGGTGGGTCCCTGATTCCCGGAAGAAGCTGCAGCGTTTTCTGGGATTCACCAACCTTTACAGACGGTTCATCCGTGGCTACAGCACCGTGGCCGCCCCGCTCACCGCCCTGATCTCGTCCAAGGTGACGTTCCGATGGTCCCCTGCAGCCGAGGAGGCTTTTGAGGACCTCAAGGGCTGGTTTACGTCGGCTCCTATCCTGCAAGTACCAGACCCCGCTGGTCAGTTGGTGGTGGAGGTGGATGCTTCTGACATAGGGGTGGGGGCCATCCTGTCGCAACGTTCTGGTGAGAACCAGAAGCTCCACCCCTGTGCTTTCTTTTCGAGGAGATTGAGTCCGGTGGGGGGAAACTATGACGTGGGGAATCGGAAGCTTCTAGCAGTCAAGTTGGCGTTGGAGGAGTGGTGACACTGGCTTGAGGGGACAGAACAACCATTTCAGGTTTGGACCGACCATAAGAACCTGGAATACATCAGGTCTGCACAAAGACTGAATTCCCGGCAAGCCAGGTGGTCGTTATTTTTCACCCGGTTTAATTTTTTCCTCTCCTACCGCCCGGGCTCCCGCAACGTGAAGGCCGACGCTTTGTCCCGGCAGTTCGGGAGGGATGGAGACACCTGGGGTATTCCGGACACTATTCTTCCTGCTCCTCGAGTGATCGGCGTCCTCGCTTGGGAGATTGAGGAGAGGGTTAAGACCGCTTTGGTGGACCAACCCGGTCCTAGTTCTTGTCCTCTCAACCGTTTGTTTGTGCCTCAGGTTTTGAGGGCTGAGGTGCATCAGTGGGCTCACAGCTCCAGATTTCCTGCCACCCTGGAATTAAACGTACCTGAGGGAAGGTCCTACAATGGTTCTGGTGGGCCACGCTGGAGGCTGACACCCGGGAGCCTGTCCTGTGTGCAATCGGCACAAACCATCTCACCAAGCGCCAGCTGGCCTCCTTCATCCATTACCGGTCCCACGTCGCCCTTGGTCACATATTTCATTGGACTTTGTGACTGGTCTATCACCGTCCCACGGACATACTGCCATCTTGACGGTGGTAGATCGGTTTAGTAAGATGGCTCATTTCGTACCCCTGCCTAAGATCCCGTCAGCTAAGGAGACGGCAGAACTTATTCTTCTCCATGTTTTTCGCATTCACGGACTGGCGACTGATGTGGTTTCCGACCGGAGGCCCCAGTTCACCTCTGTGTTTTGGAGGGAGTTTTGTGACCTGATCGGGGCGATGGTCAGTCTCACCTCCGGTTTCCACCCACAGTCCAATGGCCAGACCGAACGGAAGAATCAGGAGATGGAGACCACTCTCCGCTGCATGGCTTCCGATTATCCAACGACCTGGTCAAAACAACTCCTGTGGGTGGAGTATGCCCACAACACCCTCATCAGTTCCGCGACTGGTCTTTCCCCTTTTCAGTGTGCATACGGTTTTCAACCCCCATTGTTCTCTGCATTGGAGAAGGAGGTTACCTGTCCGTCTGTCCAGGCTTTCATCAGACGTTGTCGGAGGACTTGGAGGCAGGCTCGAACAACTCTGCTTCAGTCTGCTAACCGGTACGCCACATCAGCGAACCGCCGACGCACCAAGGCACCTGTTTACCAGGTAGGCCAGAGTGTGTGGCTTTCCACTCAGAACATTCCCCTTCGGGTGGAGACTAAGAAGATAGCGCCCAGGTTTATTGGACCCATCAAGATTGTCAAGGTCATTAATCCTGCAGCAGTTCGACTGAGTTTGCCCCGGAACATGAAGATCCATCCCACCTTCCACGTTTCTAGGATTAAACCTGTCCGGGAGAGTCCTATGATTTCCGCCGCCCTTCCACCACCACCACCCCCTAGGATGATCGATGGGGGTCCTACCTACACCCTTCGTTGTCTGCTCCGTTCCCGTCGCAGAGGAAGAGGGGTTCAATATTTGGTGGACTGGGAGGGCTATGGTCCTGAGGAAAGGCAGTGGATTCCTGCTCGTCATATCCTCAACCCTCAACTCATCCGAGACTTCCACCTGCGTTACCCGGAGCAGCCTTCTATGACCCACGCTCAACCAGGCGTTAAGCCAGGGGGCACTCGTCCGCTACAGACCAGAGGCTTCGTCGAGGAGGAGGGGGAAGCGTCATCAGTCGAGGAGGACGAGGATTTCCAGGAGGGAGAGGCCGAAAGAGCATTCTCAGATGAGTACTAACCTTTCCCATACCTCCACCTTCCACCCTGTGTCTGTAGGGTTTTTATTGATTCTTCTTTAATTCTTTTTTTTTTTTTTTTCTCTCTCTCCTAGAATTTTCTTAGACGTCAGGAGCCATCCATTAAGGGGGGGGGGTTCTGTCACAGTCTGCTTTCTCACTCACCTGTTTTCTGCATTAACATTCCTTAGTCACCTGGTAGTCACACCCTGTCTCTCTCTCTCACTCTGTTACACCCATCAGCTCCATTAGTATTTAGGCCCACTTCACTTTCACCTCAGTGCCAGATCGTACTTTGCAGCATGCCAGTCTTTCCCGCATTACCCTTCAGATTGCTCTCCCGGTTTCGACCCTGCCTGTCCCTGACCAGCCTGCCTCGCCTGCTCCCTGACCCGTTCTGTACCTGCGACTCCGGTCCTGCTTTCTCCTGGAACCCTTGCCTGTCCCTAACCCGCCTGCCTCACCTGCTCCCTGACCCGTTCTGTACCTGCGACTCCCGTCCTGCTTTCTCCTGGAACCCTCGCCTGTCCCTGACCAGCCCTTTGCCTACTATCTGCCGTTTTGTCTCCTACCAGCCTATTCCCTTCAATAAAGCTGGTTACCGACTATCCCTGGTTTCCCGTGTTCTGCATTTTGGTCCTCAGCTCGTTTGTGACACGGGTAGATTCCCCTCAAACTCCCCTTGCATTCCTCCAGAGGCCAGTTCAAACATTTAAAGTTTGGTAAGAACCATGCCGTTTTTTTCTGAGTGCTGGGGTGAAAATGGAAAAATAAAATATCCGAAAATAGTGTCCCATAAGGTGGGTAGAGTCCCCTGACAACTCTCCTTACATTCCTCCAGAGTCGGAAAAACTCTAAGTTAACTTTTGGGAGAACCAGAGAAAAGGGGTGAAAATGGAGAAATTGTATCCCAAAATAGTGTCTCATAATTCCCTGACAACTTCCCTAGCATTCCTCCAGAGACCAGTTCAAAAACTTAAGGTTTGGTAAGAACCATACTGGGGGGGTCTCCATGCAACAATTGTATCCGAGCCAAAGCACTCATGTAGCGGACACATTCCTCCATGGTGTGAAGCCGTTCTTTTTCTGAGTCCTCTCAAAAACTGGGTTTCCGATATCGTGCGGATGGTAGCTTGAAAAACATGAATGAATTTTTTTTGACGGAGGAGGGGAGGTCTCGATTTCCCCTTTCCGTTGTAAAATGCAACGGGGGAGTGGGAAAGTGTCCGGGGCTTCAGCCCGAAGCGCCGAAGACTTGAGCCCCTCCTCCGTTGGCACTTTTTTAAACTTCATTTTTGATTATTTTAAGATATAATTCACCATTTTCTTTACTTTGTTCTGCTTTCCACGGGTGGGAGCGCATGGCAGGCCGCCTATGAGCTCCAAAATTCAGCCTGAAACCTCCGGGAAGTGTGGGCTAAGCTCCATAAACTGACAAAGTCACCCAGAATTGTCACTTTTATAGCCCAAAAATATATAATACAAATACATTTAAATACTAAAAGGTACAATTGTGCTCCTAATTACCCGGAATCTGATTTATATAGCCCCATGATAGTGAATACAAATCATTTTCATGGAAAAAAGTGTTAAAACGCCTGATTAATATGGTTGTAATGCTGGCAGCAGGTTCACTGTTGTAAGCAGGGTCTCACACTCAAAGGCACCTAGGCAGGGTGATGCACAAGGCTTTCATACCCAGCAATAAGTGTTTGAAAGCTGGGGAACAGTGCTGTGAATACAGGGATAGAGCAGTCAGAGAGAAATGGGCTCTGAGAGCCACAGAGCACACCCAGAGATCTCCTTGCAGCGCACGGCTCTTGCACCCAGACTGCACCCAGAGAACAGGCTGCTTCACAGCACTTTACAAGCCAGGAAAAGTGATTGAATCCTGGGTATACATGTTTTAAATAGTCTGATACCTTGAGGGTGCATCACCACATTTTACAAGCCAGGGAAGGTGCCTGAATCCTGGGTAAACATTGTTTAATTGTTTAAGTGTTTTTAAATGTGTGAAAACAGTGTTTTGTCAGTTTCAAAACTCTCCTGTCATTGACCGGAGAAATTGGGTCGATGTTGTATTCAATCTGACCGTTAATATTCCAGTGAGATGAAGTACGTGCAATGACCGGAGTGATCCCATGTTAATTTTATACCAAAACCGGAGCATAATCGTAATCCACACGCAATGTCTGGTTGAAAACAGAACAGAATAACCACTGATAAATCTTCAAACTTTAATCAGGCCTCATCACACAGAGGACTTTTTTAAATCAGCCTCCAACTGTCGTTTACACAAACACTCACTTCAATATCCTCAGCTTCCAACTGTGGCTCTGTCCTTGCCTCAAACAGCCTCAAACAGTTTAATGGCCTGAACCATTTACGTTATAGGCCTCAAAACTTACAATGTAACAAGAGACACTTATTGAAGTGATCGGCCTCAAACTGAATATACACACATAAATGAATAGCATGCAGGGTTAAATGTAAGAAGAACAAAGACATTTGAACTCACCCTGCTTGTGACAAAGCAACGCCACGTGTTATAGGATGCCTATGTTTATAAATGTAGGTTGTTTTAACATTAATTGCACAGCTATTTTCAGGATCCGCTGGCCGCCGTCAAACACACAGACCTTACATTGTCCTGCATAAATTATTGAAGAATTCGATATAACAGGCTTCTCCTTACAGAGTTGATTCGAGCTCTCTTTGTGTCGAACGGATGCCAGCGGCTCCGGCCAATAGCCGGCTGTAGTCTCTCCCGGTCCAACTAGATCAATTCAGGGTCATGCCAATTATTAGCTTTGTTCGTTATTCTCACGTCCAGGAGAGAAGCTTAAAAATAACGAGACCAATGGGGGCTCTGAGAAGGTTCAAATGGGTACTTTAATTAATAAAAGGCGCGGTAATGTTACAAGCAGAATATTGTTCATGGTGAGAGCAACAGCTGTGTTCTCAGGCTCTCGAGAGGGAAGAACAGAGGGCGAGAACCACCTTTCCAGCTGTTAAATATCCTCTGCTGGCTCCTCCCTGTGGGCCGGTTGGCGCTGATGGGGGCCAGCCCTCCACGTATTTAATGTCCGTTGTTGCGCATAACAGAGGATTCAGACATTGTACATTCAATATATATCTAAACACGCCTTTTCTCCTCCTTATCTCTTTCATGACTTTTCATTTAACACATTTTAAACGCTGTAATCAATACTCTAAAAAATACAGGAAATACTTCACGGCAGTTTGGTTTCCCTTAGTTCCGGATGTTGTCACATGCTACCCACGTCTGTAAACAAAAACGTATTCAAATAAACTGTACCTTCATTTAATATTCAGCAATAATAATATCTTGACGTCTATAGTTGTAGTGTTAAAATCAGTAGGTTTCGGTGTGCAACACTCTGTGTTATATCGCTACTAAATTCACCTCTATAGTAAATGGTATATTAGCCACATGCTAAATGCTAACCGGAGATGAAGGATTTTCAGAATAAAAGCTTGACCTCAGCGATTGTGCACAAGAACTTCTGGCTTTGCAACACGGGTCTTTATGAGCACCCATGTCAGGATTTCTGTTATACATCCTGTTTATATTGCTAAAGCATTAAACTATACGATACATGACTATGGCATTTAGAGTTTTAACACCGTTTTTAACATATTTATGCTTTATATAATAAAATACATTGTTCCATTTTCTTCCTTTCTTCAACAGTAACTATACAAAACAAAGTGAGATAACTGTTTATGAATATCTGTTCAACTTTATGTAAACTTGTGTAACTCATGAAAGATAAATGAGTGTTTCAATAAAACTATTACATATACAAATGTATAGTGCAGTTTTTGTTTTTATTGATATATATATTTTTATATGTATCAATATATAGCCATACATGGTCCATGCATATATTGCAATATATTTAAAAATATAAGGACTTTCCTATATATGGAAATGTATGATCCAGTATATTGTATTATATTTTCAAATATATTTTTGTTTCATAAGGGGTTATACCTTTTGTAGTGACCTGTTAACCTTATCCATACTCAAGCCACGGAGGGATGGGAACGGGACAGACAGATATCCCATTGTGCATTGCGGCTAAAACATCCAATCACCAAGCTTCAACCATAGCTGAGGATCTTGGGTAATAAGTTCAGTGGGTGTGTATCGCAATGACGCTCAAAATGTCCCTTATAGGTCTGTTTCCGGTATTGTTTATGACGGATGTATTTTGTTATACACACATTCCTTCACGTTTTTATTTACATTAAAGTATTTCATAAGAACTTCTAAAATGTTTTAAAATATAACTAGGGTTCTAGTTGAAGAGTTTGTAAATGAACATGAACCCAAGCTGTTGCCTGGCAACGCAATTATGTTGATAGTTATGGATGATAAGGCTTATCACTTATTGGCTTATTACTTATTACTGTTTTGATATTTTAAACCCCAAACCGATGGAAACACCCCACAGCAGCACAGATGGTCATAACATTACCCGGAGCTCTAGTTAATAAACAAAATAATTTCATTTATTAACTAGAAAATGCAATTCCTGAAGAAATTGCTCGTGGGAATACTTTATGCTGAAAAGCTGACGCTCAACTGCTATGCTGAAATGTAATGTGTAAGAAGAAAGTGAATAATTTACATTGAAATGATACATGAACACTGGGGGCTTGAATGAGTGATGAGAGAAGAACAGAAAGTAAAAAGGTTTGGAAAAACAGCAGAATATTTGAACTGCAAACTTTATGGCGAATGATCTGTCGCCATGCCAACGGCATTTGATGATATCCCATAATACGCTGAGATGCGTTGATGGCTGCATCGTTACCAAACCTGTGAAGTTTGGAGCATTTTCACTGAAGGACGTCACGGTTCGGACGTCACGGTTCGGCACATGCGTTCACACGACGAATACGCCTTTTTTTACGAGTGGGAAAAAAGTCTGTCACTACAAGAAGAAGAAAAGTTAGTTTGGCGATTTCAGCAACACGTTCTCACTCCCAACCCGTCACATGTTTACGGTCGGTCAGGGCCCCTCCCTGTCACTCTATTACGCACAGGGTACCCCTTGAGAGTCAGTTTTCAACGAGCAGGGCGTCCCATAGACCTTCATAGATCTCCCATAGCGTTGATAATAGACGCCATGAGAACGCTCCCCGACGGTCGGTTGTTAGTGTCAATATTAATATAATAATTATTTATTCTTTAATAGTCACACTCGATTTCGCCGATTTTCTTGTTGCCCCAGCTGGTCGACACCTCTTTTAGCAGAAACAAAGGCTACATTAATGTATTAAATCGATGTTAATCCATGTGTGTGGTTGTGGAATTAATGGACGTGCCGTTGTCCGTTACAAACTCTTCAACTTCAACCCTAATTATATTTAAAAACATTTTAGAAGGCCTCACAAAATACTTTAATGTAAATTTAAATTTAAATGTGAAGGGATGTGTGTAATGTGGTGATTGACATTATTCACCCACGGATCTATGGGTTGGGGTATTGTTCCACACGGACATTTTAGTTAACCGGACTTCTTGTTGATGTGAAATACGAAAAACATTTTTAAAAAATCAAATAATACTTTATTCCAGAGTTTGCTTGCTTTTCTCTTTGGAATATTAGAAGTGAGGCTACTAGACTAACATTAGGTCTACTGTAATAGCCTTTGTGGTGACACTATGTTGGACCATAATTCACCTCTTGTATTGTGTTGCCACATGGACCCTTTAGTGGGAACACTGAGCTGTAGCTAATCATTCCTGCTAGCTTGTTATGCAGACCTCCGAGAGTTTAATGAATAATAAAGTGTGGAAGTCAATTCTTAATACACCTTACTTTTTATATTTTGCAAAACATTAGCTAACACTAGTGTTTTGCAGTTGCTAGCAGCTTATTGGGATTGTATGCTAGATAGACAGGCATTGTTTTGATATAATAAATTAAGCATTATTGTTAAGCATGTCAGCCTGCAGCCCCAGTTCTTGTCTCTCTCTAACTCATTGCAGATGGCTGCACTAAAGAAAAGGGCACAGAGAGGAAACCAGTTGTAAGATGTTTAAAAGTTCATTAAACGTAATATATGCTTAAATGCATTTCAAATAAATTGTGTTGGAATTTGTGTTATTCTACATTTTGACAGATTTTCTGATTTTACTGCAAATGTATATCGGTTCCAAATATCGGTTATCGGTCTCCTTGATTACTAATCATCGGTATCGGCCTTGAAAAAGCCATATCGGTCGATCCCTAATGGACAAGTTACTTCCAAAATGTAATATATTACATATTACTTATTACTGCCTTTTGAAAGTAATAAGTTACATTACAATATTACTGTCTCTGAAATGTAATGAGTTACACTACTTTTGAGTTACTTTCACCAAAATAACTGCAAAAGCATGGCTAGGTAATTGAAATGCTAAAATGTAGTTTAGTGCAGCTCATTATACATCCAGTGAAGGGCGATGTGATATAGCATAACAACTGTGTAGGCCCTTAAGGCTACTAACAACTTGTATTACACGACTTAGTTGAATACTCGATTCTGATTATAAATTCTTAACATGTGACACGTTGTTAATACAGCAGTACAGCTGGAGATAAATCACCAGAAGAAGGCAGACAGGAAGTAAACACTAACAGGACACGGAATGGGCTCTGTATCTTGTTTAGTATATGGGCGTGTACAGGCCCGGTTCCAGAAAAAAATGACTCAGGGTGCCTCTGAGATTACAGGGGGCGCAGCAGTAGTAGGTTTACATGAGCAATAGTGGCCGGCAACAGCAATGATGGTCCCCAATGAACAGATTATGGCATTTGTTATGTTTTGAAACCAAGCAAGTGAGAACATTTCAAGTGAGTTAAAAGTGCAATCCTGAAATATCTCATATAGTGTGCGATACAGAAAGTTTAATACAGCGTATTTCTGGTATATTCATTTTTAATGTCATCTAATATATGTGTATTAAAACTTGGATGGACAAGTCAAGTTTTTCCTCTTAATCATAGAGAGGTGTTTTATATTGATGTTCGGATTATGGTCCCATTTTTAAGTCCCCTTTTTAGTAGAAGTACATTTAGCGCAAATGGTCTTTTCTTCCACTTGACTGGTTAATAATCAGGAGGTGGTTTTTTGGCTATTTTGTGAGTAGGTAAGGATACAGGGCAATCTGTGATCTCTGCGTTAAGTAAAATAATTACCCATTGATAAGTGTTTTAGAGAGTCATTTTGGGCTTTCAAGGGCAGAACTCAGTAGATTGTCTGTAAGAGTTTTCTGTATAATCTGGAAGCTTAAATTAATGAGAGAAATGTATGTGCGTTCATTTCAAGACTCCTAAAGAGCAGGAGACGAGTGGGTCACACACAATTAGAGAGACAATGGTCCTTCTGATTCTGGGTGAGCTGACTTTGGAGTGCAAGGGGAGTTCAGAAATGGCCTTAGGGTATAGGAACAGTTAAGCTTTGTTGGTTAGCTGGTCCTGAGGAAGTCATGAGATGATGACTGGTAAACCTCAACAAATATGGCTTTCTTAGAGAAAGACATGTGACATTGGTGTAGCGAGCTGGAGGAAACAGATGTGTGTGTTAAAGATGTTTTCGGGGGAATGTGTGTGCGTTGTGTTAAAGAGTCCTCTGTCTGTAAAATTATATGACTCCAAAGCCTGACTGGGGGACTGCCTAAGGGTAGACACACACATACACACACACACACTGTAAGGAGATGGAATCAACAAACTGCTGACTAATTGCCTAGGCAAACCGGCCAAAGACTCCTCCCAGCTTATGTGTATAAATACTGTAAAGTTTTTATGCTCAGGGCTCTCTTCCTGACTAGCTGTCGTGGTACGTATATCACCCGGTGGTAGGAATCGAGCCCGGAGGACTGTTGCAGAGTGCTCTGTATGGTGTATTGTGTTGTGTTTTACCATTAAAACAGATTATTGTTTAAACTGGTATCCTGATGTGTTTAATGATTTCCCTCCTGTTATGATTGTATTCAGCTCGCCAAACCACATGCGGAGGCAAGGTGGGTTCTAAAAACCTCCCTGCCCTAACAATAGTCCAAAGTGGACTATGGCAAAGAAAAGCACAAAAGCTTCAAAATTGAATATTTACTGTGCTTGAAAACTGGTATCACATCATCATGTGAGGTTGACTTTGTGACCTGGAGAACATTTCAGCTGCAACATCAGCTCGTTGATAAGCTTGGGATATAAGATCTTTTTGTAGCCATTCGTGGTGAAGGCATCTGTGCTATTGTATGCATTATCTTTGACCCAACATTTCTACAGGCATGGCAGAATATGGCACTATTTTCACATGAATTTTCTAGCCATTGTCTATTTGTATACCACGAGCTGCAAAATGACCGCCTAACCCCACTGTACAGGCGGGTACTTGTTTAGATACAGTGGGGCAAAAAAGTATTTAGTTCTCCCACTTAAAAAGATGAGAGAGGCCTGCAATTTTCATCCTAGGTACACTTCAACTATGAGAGACAGAATGGGGGGAAAGAATCCAGGAAATCACATTGTCTGATTTTTAAAGAATTTATTTGCAAATTATGGTGGAAAAATAAGTATTTGGTCAATAACAAAAGTTCATCTAAATACTTTGGTATATACCCTTTGTTGGCAATGACAGAAGTCAAACGTTTTCTTTAAGTCTTCACAAGGTTTTCACTTTTATTTTTGGCCCATTCCTCCATGCAGATCTCCTCTAGAGCAGTGATGTTTTGGGGCTGTCGCTGGGCAACACAGACTTTCAACTCCCTCCAAAGATTTTCTATGGGGTTTAGATCTGGAGACTGGCTAGGCCACTCCAGGACCTTGAAATGCTTCTTACGAAGCCACTCCTTCGTGGCCCGGGCGGTGTGTTTGGGATCATTGTCATGCTGAAAGACCGAGCCACGTTTCATCTTCAATGCCCTTGCTGATGGAAGGAGGTTGTCACTCAAAATCTCACGATACATGGCCCCATTCATTCTTTCCTTTACACGGATGAGTGGTCCTGGTCCCTTTGCAGAACAGCCCCAAAGCATGATGTCTCCATCCCCTTGTTTCACAGTAGGTATGGTGTTCTTTGGACTCAGCATTCTTTCTCCTCCAAACACGTCTAGTTGAGTTTTTACCAAAAAGTTCTATTTTGGTTTCATCTGACCATATGACATTCTCCCAATCCTCTTCTGGATCATCTAAATGCTCTCTAGCAAACTTCAGACGGGCCTGGACATGTACTGGCTTAAGCAGGGGGACACTTCTGGCACTGCAGGATTTGAGTCCCTGGCGGCGTAGTGTGTTACTGATGGTAGCCTTTGTTACTTTGGTCCCAGCTCTCTGCAGGTCATGGACTAGGTCCCCCCGTGTGGTTCTTGGATCTTTGCTCACCGTTCTTGTGATCATTTTGACCCCACGGGGTGAGATCTTGCGTGGAGCCCCAGATCGAGGGAGATTATCAGTGGTCTTGTATGTCTTCCATTTTCTAATTGCTCCCACAGTTGATTTCTTCACACCAAGCTACTTACCTTAAGAGTTTGCTCTTATCTTTCTTACAGTGCAGACGCTTTTCTGCTTGCTCCTGCCTCTGCTTACTTTTTATGCTGATTTTCCTATTCTTATTTTCTGAAAACTTCGAGCAGCGGCTCCTGGACATTAACTTATCACTGGGACAGTTCATCTTCGTAAATAGACGGAGTGTTTCAGCCATATTTCAACATTTTTACGACAACTTCAGTCTTACAGTAGCGTGGCCTAGCAACAGCTAAAGCCTGGTAGGCTACTGCATGCTAGTTGGTAGCAAAATGCCTCCGTTCTCTACAGATGACGTCCACAAACTTATACAGAAGATCGATGTGTTGGAAATGAAAATGCAACGGTTGGAAGTTAACGTGGAAGTGAATGGACTATGTCGTGGGAATGACACCACTTTACCAGTGTTGCAAAATAATGGAGAAGGGTATGCTAACTCACAGCTAGTTAGCAGCTACAAGGATTCCAAAGAACAGGAGGGCTGTGTACTGGGTAATAAATCTAGAAGTGGTAGTACTCACTGGAACTCTCTGGGTGCAAAGCCGAAGAGTAAATCATTTCCATGGGATTTGGGAGGACGGATAACAGGCAGAGGACGGATAACAGGCAGAGCCCAGCGCTCTGAAATCTGTGATGCGACCGGCTGGCCTGCATTGTTATCACCCAGGAAGAGCGCCTCTTCAACCCCAGTTCCTACTAGGAAGCCGCAGTGGACAGCTGCTAAAGGGAGAATTACAAACAATCCTCCTAAACCACAAAGTGTTTGTTGGAAACTGTCAGCTCTCTAAATGCAGAGGTGTTCATCAGTGGCCCTCTACCGCCAGTCAGAAGAGGAGTGGAGAGATTCAGCAGATTGTTTGCACTGAACACCTGGCTTTCCAATGCCTGTACTGACCATTCTGTCCATTTTATTGACAATTTTAACTTTTTCTGGGATCACAGACATCTTTTCAAGGCAAATGGAGTTTGCCTGAACAAGTCAGGAGTGAAATTGTTTATCTCTAACATTTTCAACTGCCTGCGTCATCAATCTGTTCCCTCTGCCAAGGACAAGCGGCAAGAGGAATCAAAACAGGAGAAAGACACAACACATCGTGCAGAAAACCCTGAAGAATTATCACTGCACCCGCCTGAGGAATGTTCTGATTATGGGAGACCTATGACACACATGGAGGACTCTCCGCTGCCCGTCACCCCCCCCCTTGACAACGCCTTTGAACACATGAAGGCGATACAGAGGGTTGGCACCGATTCTTTCCTGGAGTTCAAAGACCAAACTAAGGCGATACGCAGGGCTGGCAGCATTTCCTTTACCCCCGCTCCTCAACGACGCCCACCAAAAAGACGGGCACCATCTCCCCCCCCGTCTTCATCACCGAGCCTACGTCAACCACCTCCCCCCCCCTGGCAGCATGTCTTCTACCCCTACGCCATCTCCTTCGTCTCCATCACCGTGCCTACGTCAACCACCTCCCCTCCCTTCAAGAAAGCATCTGCAGTCTCCGAAGCCTGATAAGGATGTGTGTGTACAAAATGCTTACTGATGTGTGCTGGGTCCAGGCTCAAGGGCGTATGGCACTCTCAACTCTTTCCAGGACATGCCAGGGCCCTGCCTGCCTGTAGCTTTGCCGATATCTGTGTTGATAGGTAATAGATTAAGAGCGGTGAATCATCGTAGATACAGGAAGCGCTCAAACGTTTGTGTGAGTTCATCTAATTTAGCAGTGATTCCATGTCAGCGACAGCTTGTTACAAAAAACATGACTGATAGTGTGTTTAACAAACTTAAACTAGCTTTATTAAATGTCAGGTCTTTGGCGGGAAAAACATTTTTAATCAATGATTTTATCACTGAGCACAATCTCGATTTTATGTTTTTAACAGAAACTTGGATTGAACAAAATAATAGTGCAGCTGTTCTTATCGAATCAACCCCCCCCAACTTTGGTTTTATGAGTCAGGAAAGAATGCATAAGAAAGGGGGTGGAGTTGCTATTCTGTTCAATGATTCCCTTCAATGCAGGAAGACATCTTATGGGAACTTTGCTTCTTTTGAATATGTGGCCCTTCAGCTGAAATGCTCCTCTCGAGCTCTGTTCCTAAATATCTATAGACCACCCAAATACTGTGCAAGCTTTTATGATGACTTTACTGAACTGCTGTCTATAGTGTGTATTGACTTTGACCGTTTAGTCATTGTTGGTGATTTTAACATCCATGTTGACAACCCTCAGGACAGAGGGGCAAAGGAACTGTTTTGTGTTCTTGATAGCCATGGACTGACTCAGCATGTGACGGAGCCCACGCACAATAAGGGGCACACTCTGGACTTAATTATCTCAAAGGGTCTGAATATCTCTAAGGTTGTGGTGACTGATGTTGCACTCTCTGATCATTCCTGTGTTTTCTTTGAGAGCTCTATTTCTGTTCACAAAAATGTTCAAAAAGAGGTAACCACAAAGCGATATTTAACTGAAAACACTAGGGAAATGTTTACTCAGAATTTTTCTTCCACACTTGCCCCTGCTAACATCTCAGTAAATGAGCTAGTAGATCATTTTAATTCAAAAATTAAAAATATTATAGATGCCATTGCTCCAACTAAGGTAAAAGAAGTGACTGGCAAGAAAATATCTCCATGGAGAAAAGCCATGACCGTGAGAGCAGAAAAAAGAGAGTGTCGAAAAGCTGAACGCAGGTGGCGAAAAACAAATCTCCAGGTTCACTTTGAAATCTATAAAGAGAGACTTGGCCTTTATAATTTGGAATTGAAAAACGCACGACAATCGTTCTTCTCTGACATCATTACCAAAAACAAAAACAATGCACGTGCCTTGTTTGCTACCGTCGACAGACTAACTAACCCCCCAGTGTCAGTAGCCTCTGAATTTCTATCCACCAGGGCGTGCAATAATTTTGCCTCCTTTTTCACTGACAAAATTCAGAAAATAAGACAAGCAGTCTGTGCCTCTGCATCAGGAACAGCAAATGTGTTGTCTCTGTGTCCACTTAACATCAATTCAAACACCATGACACAATTCCATCAGATTAATGATAAAAACCTAGAGGACATTATTCAACTTCTGAAATCCTCCTCCTGCTGCCTTGATATTATTCCAACGGGATTTTTTAAAGATGTTTTGCCTTGCATGGCCTCAGATCTACTTCATATAGTAAACAAATCTCTTCACTCAGGTATTTTTCCACAGGCCCTGAAAACTGCAGTCATTAAACCGCTCTTAAAAAAGAATAATCTAGATGCTTCAGTAATGAACAATTACAGGCCCATATCAAACCTGCCATTTCTAGGTAAAATCATTGAAAAAGTTGTTTTTCAACAGCTGAGTAATTTTTTGCATTTAAATGACTGTTTCGATGTGTTCCAGTCAGGCTTTCGTCCGAACCACAGTACTGAGACTGCTCTTGTAAAGGTCTTTAATGACATCCACTTAAACACAGACAGTGGCAGAACTTCAGTGTTAGTATTATTAGATCTCAGTGCTGCATTTGACACTGTTGACCACAACATATTACTAGACCGACTGGAAAACTGGGTGGGACTTTCGGAAACCGTCCTAAATTGGTTTGAATCCTACTTAAAGGACAGAAACAACTTTGTTTCTATTGGTAAATACACATCTGAGTTGACAAATATGACATGTGGGGTTCCTCAAGGCTCCATCCTGGGGCCGCTTCTCTTTAACATCTACATGCTACCACTGGCTCAGATAATGAAAAACAACAAAATAAGTTACCATAGCTATGCAGATGACACACAAATTTACGTAACAGTTTCAACAGGAGACTATGCTCCAATTCAAACACTGAGTAAGTGCATTGAACAAATCAATGACTGGATGTGTCAGAACTTTCTCCAATTAAACAAAGATAAAACTGAGGTAATGGTTTTTGGAGCCAAGGCAGAACGTATAAAAGTTAGCGCTGAGCTTCAGTCTGCAATGTTCAAAACAACAGATAAAGCCAGAAATCTAGGTGTAGTCATGGACTCTGACCTGAGTTTCAACAGCCACATTAAAACAGTTACTAAATCAGCCTACTATCACCTAAAGAACATATCTAGGATTAAAAGACTAATGTCGTAGCAGGATTTGGAAAAACTTGTCCATGCTTTTATCTTCAGTAGACTCGACTACTGCAATGGTGTCTTCACAGGTCTCACTAAAAAGTCTATTCGGAAGCTGCAGCTGATTCAGAACGCCGCTGCTCGAGTCCTCACTAACACTAAGAAAGTGGATCACATCACTCCTGTTCTGAAGTCTTTACACTGGCTTCCTGTGTGTCAAAGAATAGATTTCAAAATACTGCTGCTGGTTTATAAAGCTTTGAATGGTTTAGGCCCAAAATACATTTCTGATCTACTGCTAAATTATGAACCATCCAGATCTCTCAGGTCTTCAGGGACTGGTCAGCTTTCTGTCCCCAGAGTCAGAACTAAACATGGTAAAGCAGCGTTCAGTTATTATGCTCCAAATATCTGGAACAAACTCCCAGAAACCTGCAGGTCCGCTGCAACTCTGACTACTTTTAAATCCAGACTAAAGACTTTTCTTTTTGTCGCTGCTTTTAATTGAACTATTCATATCTTAGACTGCACTGTAACTTTTATCCATGTATTTTTTCTTTTAGTGTTTATCCATGTATTTCTTCTTTTAATGTTTATTTTATTAGCTTTTCTTTTTAATGACTGATTTTAAATGCCATTTTCTTAATGTCTTTCATTTGTTGTAAAGCACTTTGAATTGCCTTGTGTTGAAAAGTGCTCTATAAATAAACTTGCCTTGCCTTGCCTTGCCTTGTTATATATCTGTTGTAAATTATTGTCTTTTATTGTGATTATAAGTGTTTTTTATTGGATGTACAGCACTTTGGCTCGACCAAAAATCGCTTTTAAATGTGCTATATAAATAAAGCTTGATTTGATTTGATTTGAACTGTAAGGGAATACATTTGTCTATTTTGTGTCCTGATGACCTAATGCCGTTACATCTAATACGTTACTCCCTAAGCCTGATTTCACCCACCTGCAACCGATTCACTAATAATCACAAATGTTCATTTATACGACCCCTTGACTCGAGAACTTTCTTGTTTAATAATCGTTACATCTCCTCAGGACCAAGTTCCCGTGTCCTGCCTTACACCTGCTGATCACCCACTGCTCATTTAAGGTGGACTGACCTTTACAAGGGACCAGCTAGTCTTTGTGTCTTAATGCAAACGTTTTGTAAAGTGGTGCTAGACCAAAGACGTGCTGTTGGGCTGTGTGCTCTCTGCAGGACGGTGTCTGTACTCAAAGATTGTTGATGAAATGAGAGCTTCACTCTGTTTTTGGTGTCCAAACGACGCCAACAGAGCAATATGTCTTCTTTCCAGCAGATGGCATAAATGTTACATCATCCAGTTCAACTGTCATCCACACATTAATGATTCAAAACAGCAATGTGTAAAATATGGCTAGTAATTGACTATTTCAACAGAATGTGAAGAGGTTACAGTCTTGAGGCCATGTCCAATATGTTTATGCTTTGTTTGATTAAATCTACTGAAATGATCATTCAATGACTCAATGATTCTGAATTACTGTCATTACATCATGGGTTTGCATTGCAATATTAGAACGCATAAAACCCAACTTTATTTCTTCCAAGTTGCGGGTGTTCATTGTTTAGAAGTCCGCTGTGTTTCATCCAAGCTTCCACTTCGTGCTCCGATAATGCTGAAAGTATCTGTTGTATGCTTTACCTGCTCCAGTAACACAAGTGTAATTCACTGGACAGAGACAAGAGATAGTGGATGGATCCAGAGGAGAACCAGAAGATAGTCCGTATAGAGCCTTCAGGTTCTGAAAATGATCAGGGATAGAGCTAGAAAAAAAATCCAAAACCCTGAATAGAGCTAGTAGATATCCAGCACAAAGCCAAGAGAGACCCAGTTGGAAGACAGGAAGGAGCCAAAAGAGTTTGTATTTTTTAATATTCAAGCTCTTCTCTTAAGATATTAGAACTTCCTATCTCAACATGTATCCTTTTATTCCAATTAAACCGTACATTTTTGCTGCCAATTATTGAGACTGTTTCACAGCTTTATGTTAAATATTTAGACTGTTTTCTTTACAGATAGATGACATAGGATGAACAGCACGATCCGCTCTGCTGGATTCTGCCCAAATCAACATGCATGCAAACATCTCGCTTTATCCATACTCCTGCAGTTGTATTGTTCTGGATTCAGAGTGAAGAGTATTAGATGTTCTGTACTCTTATTGTTATGTATTTAATATAAAGTGAAATACCCATAAAGTCAGAAAAGAATAGAGACTCTTAAGGAAAAAGGTTCTGAACAGTGAGAGTTCTTCATTTGCACATAAACATGGTCAAATATTTATTTTGGGTTATCAACGCAATCGCTCAAGCCAGCCGTGTCCTATCTAGTTAGGTGTTCACATGAGAGGGGTGGTATCTGGAGCATTCGATCAATCACAAACATGGAGAAGCGTACTGACAGCGCAGCGTCATACTTCCTGAATGAAAAGTCAACTATAATATTAGACATATGAAGAAGTTAAACTTTAAACATCCATGACTTGAACACTTGATCCAGGATCAAAGCCACAGAGCTGCAGCTGCAAGGTGAACACAGCTGGTACCAGAACAAGTGTTTGAATGCGTACATTAACAGGTTTATGATATCACTGCCCGTCTAAGACACCATCTGACTTTCATTACATTTGACTCCAGTGTTTCCTCAACTTAATGTGTTGCTTAAAATAATCCTTCTGCATACAGTCTGTGACACTGTGAGTGTTGCACGGCCAGATACGGCTCAGCTGACTCAGATCAGGAGATATATGATACATTATGAAGTGATATGCCGCGGACTGTACTTAATGTTACTCTGATCCGGTTACTTATGTTGTGGCAGATATTTCAGTAAGCTTTCTTAACGCTAATGTTATAATAGTGAGATTGCTCTGAAGATGGGAGGTGATATTCTATTAATGTTCACGTTCACACAGTCGGTGATTTTTGCCGGTCGTCTTTCCTGCAACGGCAGCTTTTCTGTATTTCCTTTCTCCTGTAATATGACTTGATCGCTTTAAACTCCGCACACTGAGCTCTGATTGGTCAGCAGGCATTGCTTTCACTGAGTTGAGCTCTTGGCCTGCAACCTAACCTGCTCCGGGGCAGGTTAGCCGCTCAGCATCAGTTACCATGGAGATCTAGCCGCTAAAAAGAGAACCGGCTTCGTAGGACCGGAAACCCCGAGTTTTGCCTGAAGTTAGCCGCAGGGGCGGATCTAGAAAAATATTCATGGGGTGGCCAGAGGGTGGCAGGAGAATTTCAGGGGTGGCATCCCCTGGCAGAAGTATATGCTGATTTAATCGCAGTCATATCAATCAATGTTAACTTGGAAAGCCACAATATTGATATTTACAACTCAAAAAATTTGGTGACATTATTGTGGCACATCAGTAAAGCCTTAAATATAAATATAAGGTGGCAGACTTCATTTAATGAATTTTAACTGAACAATAACTGAATGAGTTTGTTTCACTCTTAGACCAGCAGGGGAACCAAATCAATGCAGGCTGCTGCAATAAGTACATGAATTAACTGTCTCTTCGATGTTTGTCTGTATGAATATGATAATATTATTCCTATCAGCTGTCAATCACTGTTATGATTCACATATTCAGTGTTATTATTAAATAAACTATATTTGTTGGAGGAGATAATGATGAATGTTTCTCAAGATGCTTGCTCACCCTCCTTCAAATTTGAAAGACAAGTCATTACTATCATATATCAAAAGAATCAAAAGAACCGTTCAGTGCCCCACGACTTAATTGCAAACAGTTACAACCTTGACTTTACATCAGAAAGAACAAACATTAAAGAAGTGACTAACTGCATCAGTTAGGGTTAGAAAACGTGTATTCAGCTAAAACATAAACATCGCTGCAGTTATGATCCAGTGGAAAGCCCTTACCTACTGGTTAAATCAAAGTGGTTACTTTCTGTTGGCTGGGCAGTGAAGTTTTACACACCGTCTTATTTGACTTTCTCAGGACTTGAAACTGTTTTTTGGGGGCAGACCCCCACAAAGAAGAAACATATTATACACACGTAAGGTCATCATCTTAACAGTTTATTATTCTCATCGACTCATCCGTGAGCAGAGCATCAAGTTGCCTATAACAGCTGAATGTGGCATTTACCATCTTGTTCAGCCAAACGCCTCACAGACTGATTAAGATTTAAAGCTATGGTGCGTTTTGATTCAATGCGGAGTACAGCCAAACTTGACAGGCTCTTCTCTGTCATTGTAGACCGCAAACAGTGGCTCCAGAGTATTTGTGTTGGGTAATCTATTGTAGGGCTAACCCATACAGTGGTGGGGCTCAAGTCAGTATTTGCAATGTAATTACATACACGCTCCCCTTGACAGTGAAACGACACGCGTGAGGTTTAGATTATTTCCCTGTCTCAATCCAAATTGAACTGTATGAAATAAAAAGGCACATTTGTCTTGTAGTAAATAAAAAGGGCGACCTGGAGCCAATCCTGCAACTTCCCCACAGGTGAAAGAGTTGACATGCTGAAAACCCAACCCCTGCAGGGGGTCTGGGGGGATTCTCCCCCACGAGATATTTTGAAATACTAACATAAAATACACATTCTGGTACTCTCTTGAGAAGAACAATAAATAAATCTATTACTACACGACATATTTAAAAACATGAATGGTATTTTAGTTTTTTGTTACTTTGTTCTGAAAGCTGAACCTGCTGCTCCTCACAGAGAGAAGAGGGAAGAGGCTGTGAGTTACTTTACATTGTGGATAAGGGTGGATAGCCCCCATTGTTCTGTGTGTCAAAATGAAAGACAGCCCACACACCTATCAATCACCAAACCTTGGGGTCTTATTTCATTACGTAATGTTGTATCGATGTATCGGGACTTCCTGCAACAACACCACGCCGTTATCTTGATTCTGATTGGCCAGAAGACATTATCAAAGATGTTCTATTGAGAAGACGATCACTACGTGACAAAAGTTTTCAAAACCGTTTCTGGTCTTCTGTATTTCCAGACAAGTGGCTGAAATCAATCTGACTAACTGCTGTCTGTGCAATTTACTCCGCGAGTTGGCAGACTTTATTTGGCTTACCTTAACATCATTTTTCAAGGTGGGGCTAAGCCATTTCTTGGTATGGCTGTAGCCTACCCCAGCCATACCCTGGCGCCGCCACTGACCGCAAATACCTCATTCCTTCCGTCTACTTGGGTCCGAAATGCTTCTCGTTTTGCGCTGTTCCCCGTTCAAATGAAATCGCCTCCAATCATATTTCCACGCTCGTTCCAGGGCCGGGGGAGGGGTTACAAGGCTCGCGTCTTGTGCTGCATTCACTTGCACTCCGACATTACAGATTTTCTCTCATAAATGTCCGATGAGCCACAACTTTTTTTTCAAAACAAAGCTGCCAACTGGGGTGGCAAGGCATTTTTCTGAGGTGGCAGCTGCCACCCCGTGCCACCCTGTAGAACCGCCACTGGTTAGCCGGCTATGAGAAAATCCTGCTTCGTAGTACAGGCCTCAGATGGTGTCGCCCTAATCCGTGTATCTACGGTCCATTTGTTTTTCTTTATTACACAAGTTAGCGGAAGAGCGTCTGAGAGGCCTTTTTGTTTTTTACCTTACTAAATGGACATTGGAGCGAGGGGCAGGGCGAAACTCGCGGAAGTGATTTCAAAACAAAAGCCCTCGTTTGCTTGGAACAGTGATAATATTATAAACAAGGGGAAACAAGTTGAATTTAGCGATCACAACGAAAACAGCCAAGACACATATCGAGCCCAGAAAATGAATGTTATCAAGGGCTGTAAATATAATAGGCCTTTGTCTAACACTGACAACATTGTAAGGATATTTAAACTATACAGCGATTCTGCACTTAAGCAGTCAGTATATAAGCAGTCAGTATATAAGCAGCAGTCAGTAGTCTGACTGCTGCTTATATACTGACTGCTTATATTCTACTGACTCAGTAGTATATAAGCAGCAAAACGGGTCTTTAACCATAGTTTTCTTTTTTAAGAAAAGTTGATATTCTGTTAAAAAGCATGACTTTGTGTGATGGGTGTTAACTGGCGTTTGGCTCATCATGCATACCAATAATCTAAAGAGGAAGGAAATCTATTAACAGCCTGATATCCGTCTTCTGCTGATTGACGACAGAGGAAAGTCTAAATATTTAACATAAAGCTGTGAAACCGTCTCAATAATTGGCAGCAAAAATGTAAGGTTTAATTGGAATAAAAGGATACATGTTGAGATAGGAAGTTCTAATATCTTAAAAGAAGAGCTTGAATATAAAAAATACAAACTCTTTTGGCTCCTTCCTGTCTTCCTACTGGGTCTCTCTTGGCTTTGTACTGGCTATCTTCTAGCTCTATTCAGGGTTTCTAGCTCTATCCCTGATCATTTTCAGAACCTGAAGGCTCTATACGGACTATCTTCTGGTTCTCCTCTGGATCCATCCACTATCTCTTGTCTCTGTCCAGTGAATTACACTTGTGTTACTGGAGCAGGTAAAGCATACAACAGATACTTTCAGCATTATCGGAGCACGAAGTGGAAGCTTGGAAGAAACACAGCGGACTTCTAAACAATGAACACCCGCAACTTGGAAGAAATAAAGTTGGGTTTTATGCGTTCTAATATTGCAATGCGAACCCATGATGTAATGACAGTAATTCAGAATCATTGAGTCATTGAATGCTCATTTCAGTAGATTTAATCAAACAAAGCATAAACATATTGGACATGGCCTCAAGACTGTAACCTCTTCACATTCTGTTGAAATAGTCAATCACTAGCCATATCTCACCCATTGCTGTTTTGAATCATTAATGTGTGGATGACAGTTGAACTGGATGGTGTAACATTTATGCCATCTGCTGGAAAGAAGACGTATTGCTCTGTTGGCGTCGTTTAGACAACAAAAACAGAGTGAATCTCTCATTTAATCAACAATCTTTGAGTACAGACACCGTCCTGCAGAGAGCACACAGCCCAACAGCACGTCTTTGGTCTAGCATCACTTTACAAAACGTTTGCATTAAGACACTAAGACTAGCTGGTCCCTTGTAAAGGTCAGTCCACCTTAAATGAGCAGCGGGTGATCAGCAGGTGAAAGGCAGGACACGGGAACTTGGTCCTGAGGAGATGTAACGATTATTAAACAAGAAAGTTGTCGAGTCAAGGGGTCAAAGAAATGAACATTTGTGATTATGAGTGAATCGGTTGCAGGTGGGTGAAATCAGGCTTAGGGAGTAACGTATTACATGTAACGGCATTAGGTCATCAGGACACAAAATAGACAAATGTATTCCCTTACAGTTACAGAAGCAGCTGAAGACCAACACACTTGTGTCTTTTGAAACGATTATGCCATTTAAATCTTTTGTCACAAACATTGCAGCTCTATTCTTCCTCTCCTGTGTGGATTCTCATGTGTGTCTTTAAATTTCCACTATGTGAAAAAGCTTTCTTACAGACTGTACAGCTGTGTGGTTTCTCTCCTGTGTGGACCCTCATATGTGTCTTTAAATGATCACTCCGTGTAAAAGCTTTCTTACAGACTGAGCAGCTGTGCGCTTTCTCTCCTGTGTGGGCTCTCATGTGTTCCTTTAAATGTCCATTCAGTGAAAAAGCTTTCTTACAGACTGAGCAGCTGTGTGCTTTCTCTCCTGTGTGGACTCTCATGTGGGCCTTTAAATTTCCATTCAGTGAAAAAGCTTTCTTACAGACTGAGCAGCTGTGTGGTTTCTGTCCTGTGTGGACTTTCATGTGTTCCTTTAAATGTCCACTCTGTGTAAAGGCTTTCTTACAAACTGAGCAGCTGTGTGGTTTCTCTCCTGTGTGGACTTTCATGTGTTCCTTTAAAATTCCATTCAGTGAAAAAGCTTTCTTACAGACTGAGCAGCTGAATGGTTTATTTTCAGCACTACGTCGCAGATCACTGACAGATTCATGTCTATTCTTCAGTGAGTTTGAGCCTGATGCAGGTTCTCTGGTCTCCTTCCAATCAGCACTGTATTCAGCGTCAGGTTCAGAAGAGTCTCCAGTGTCAGGTTCAGAAGAGTCTCCAGCGTCAGGTTCAGAAGAGTCTCCAGCGTCAGGTTCAGAAGAGTCTCCAGTGTGGTCCCCAGTCTTTGGTTGTAAACTGCTCTCTGGATCTGAGTTCCTGGCTGCTTCTGGTCCTCGACTGTCATCTCCATCAGCTTCTGTTTCCATGTGTTCAGTTTGTCTTTGATGAGGCTGTGAGGACTGAGGTTTCTCTTCATCATCTTCACTCTTCACAGGGTCAGGAGTGAAAGTGGACTTGGTGATATCAGCCTCCTCCACCTCCTCACTGAACCTGAGTTCCTCCTGTTCCTGCTTAATGTGTGGGGGGGGCTCTGGGTCCTCCTGGTCCAGACTGGTACTCCACTCCTGCTGGTCAGGGAGAACCTCTTCTTTAACCACCACCAGCTGCTGGACGTCTGCAGGAAACAGGAGACACACATTCAGAACAAACTGTTAAGTGTTAGCATTTAAAAATCTAATCACCATTACAATGGGAGACATTTTTCAGCCCTAATTAATGCCTTTGTATTTATATTTTCACATTATCTTTCTTTGTCTCACTTAATGTGTATTTCTGTTGTCTCAGTTCAACTTATGTAGCCCAGCCCCTTTGAAAATGAAAAAGGGTTTTTTCTTCTGGCGTAGCACTAGCTGCAATAAACAAGGAATTGTATTTGGGATCGTTCACAGATACACCACGCCTACAGTATAGAATTAAAACACTATGTTACAAATTACAATCCTGCATTCAAACCTTATTTAAGTAAAAGTATGCAAGTATCATCAGAACATTTGACGGCACCTTCTTGTGTAACAGTAATGATGGTGCAGTAAAATGTTCCCTGTCAGTGTTTAATTTATGATGTTTCTTGATTATTTCGTATGTTCACCTGGAATCAATCAATCAATGTTTATTTATATAGCCCAATATCACAAATGTTACATTTGTCTCAGTGGACTTCACAGTGTGTACAGAATATCAGTATGACAATACGACACCCTCTGTCCTTTGACCCTCTGTCCTTTGACCCTCTGTCCTTTGACCCTCTGTCCTTTGACCCTCTGTCCTTTGACCCTCTGTCCTTAGACCCTCACATCGTACAAGGAAAAACTTCCAGAGAAAACCCACAGTTTAAAGAGAACATGGGAGAAACCTCAGGGAGAGCAACAGAGGAGGGATCCCCCTCCCAGGACGGACAGACGTGCAATAGATGCCGTATGTAAATCGAAAAGATGATACATTTACAACATAGGTAGACCAAATGTTTGGAAATGCATGAGTCTGTAATAAGAAGATGAATCCACGAGGATGTCAGCAATCCTGTGGGAGCCATCAGGGAAGTAGTATGGTGAGAGTCAGGCAGGACTGCAGAGACAGGTTCAGCCACGACTCGAAGTCCACGACTCAGATCCAGTGCTCAGGATAGAGGATCCAGGACACACGACCACAGCAACAGGATTAGCCTCGACTCAGGGTCCCGGCGTAGATATGGACACAAAAAAGTGATTTGCTGCTGCATGTGGAATCAAATGAAAATGTTGACAATGAAGTGGAAAATAATGACAATGATATTAGCAATGTTGATGTTGAAACTCAAACTAAACAAAGTGCTGTTATTGATGAAATCAATCCGGAGGACAGTGCCTCTAACATTTCAGGTCCAAAGGAAAGGCAACACAAAACACACTCTAATGTATTTAAACATCATCCACCGCATCTTCCAGGCTAAAAGCAGAGGCTGATAAAGAAGCGCATGAAGGCTTTAAAAATGAAACATCAGTTGGAAGCAAAGGAGGAGGAACTAAGAAAAGAAAAGGAACAGTTTGCTCTGGAGACCGAGCTAGCTGCAACTAATGCCAAAATCAATGTTCTGGAAACGAGCTCAAAATGCAGCTCCAAAAGGGATGGGATGAACGCTTATCTGGAAAGGAAAGAGGCTCAGAGTACAAGGCAACTCAATCCTCAGGCTAATCAATTTGTCCCACAGAGAAATGACAAAAATAACATGCAAAATGAATTTCACACTAATGCCCAGGCTGTCACTGTAAGACCAAAAGGAAACCTCACGGACCATCAGGTTTAAAGAGACATCACAAACCGTCAGGCCTAAACAAATGGCAGTGTTACAGACGGACCTCAGACCACTATACACTCAAGCACCAACACAGGTGGTTCATGATGCTCAACAGACAGGACGAGCATCCTCCTTGATTTTGACATGCAATAATGACACAGAAAATGACATTGTGAATATCATTCAACGCCAAACTGACATCACTACAATGTTAGTACAGCAACATTTAGCATCCTCCCTACCAGTGAGAAATATACCCACATTTGATGGTGATCCTCTTCAGTATCATTCTTTCATCAGATCCTTTGAAAATTGTGTTGAGGTTAAAACTGATAATGCAAGTGATTGTTTACATTTCTTGGAGCAGTTCACCAGGGAGCAACCAAGAGACCTGGTGAAAAGTTGTCAGCACCTACCCTCTGTTCAAGGATACCAAATCCCTGCTTGCTGAACATTTTGGAAATGAATACAAAATTGCTTCTGCTTATATGGACGACATTGATAGCTGGCCTCTGGTTAAAGCAGAATATGTCAAATCACTGAAATCCTTTTCCCTGTTCTTACGGGAATGCTCAAATTTAACACAGCGAATCATGCACATGAATGAGTTGGACATGCCACTCAGAAACATCAGAAACATCCTTCCTTCTAAGGTGAGGGAGAAGTGGAGGAGCCATGCATGTGATTTGCAGGAGAGACGTGGTTGCAGAGCACTATTCATTGAACTTTGTTGAAAAACAAGTTAGAATTGCCTCTGACCCACTGTTTGGAAATATTCAGGACTCAATTTACCAGCTGCAACAAACCCCCCACGGTCAGTGAACTAGGGCTTTACGATTTTGGGAAAAATCTAATTGCGATTTTTCTGACAAATATTGCGATTTGCGATATTTATTTTTAAGCAACCCAACGGAAGTTTATTGTAAAATGCGGCCATAACCCCGGCTAGGAAGGTCGTATCAACGTGCTCCCGTCTCTAGCACCCCCGCAGCCCGAGCTACGAGCGAAAGAACTAAACTTACATGAAACTTCCGTTGGGTTGCTTTAAAGTCGAGCTTCAGTTTAAGATTCACCCTGTGATAGAAACACGTGATGGAGCATTGCTAACCTGACTCAGATGGTTCACCAAACCATCTAGGAGAGCTCCATTGGAAGCCATTTGGGAAAGGGCAGGCACTTTCAAAAATACTTGGCAGGTGATTGGATCAATCTGTCTATCACCTTCTATCATGGGCCATTTCTGATTGGTTAACAATGGCGGGTACATGTGGAGCACAGCACTTCTGATTGGTGACTGACACACAAGAAGAAAAATTTTGAAAAATCGATTAATCGTTCAGCCCTACAGTGAACCAAGGCATAGGAAACAGGGCACCTTTGCCACCGGTGTCACTGCAATGAAAGAAAGAAACAAAGGCTACATGGATAATAAGATCAAGTCCTTTTCTGCCCAAAGTCACAACAAATGCTGTTTATTCTGCCAACAAACCAGACACTCGAAAAATGCTCACAGTTTAAGTTAAAGACACAAAAAGACAAGATACATTTCATAAAGGAGCATGGAATTTGTTTTGGTTGCTTGAAACGGGGACACATAAGCAAAGACAGCAGGAGTCAATTGGATTGCAGTGTGTGTCAGCAAAAGCATCCTTCAGTCCTTCACATTGAGCAGAAGGGTATAAGTACACCTTTTAATGAAGCACAAGAACCTGTGAGCCCTCTGAGTGTAACATCTGGTCAGTCTCAAACATGTGGCCATATAGGGGCTGGAGATGAGTGCAATGCTGTGTTTTCGATTGTTGCAGTTCTAGTGAAAAGCCAAATGAGTGACAGAGTTGTACAGACCTATGCACTTTTGGATCCGGGGAGTTCCGGTACCTTTTGCACTTATAGCCTTGCAAAGAGATTGGGGCTAAGTGGCAAGCCAGCCAGTATTCTATTGCAAACAATGGGGCAAAAGAAAATTGTGAGTACCAATGTATTGTCTCACTTGGAAGTGTCTGGCATGGATACAGATGATTTTATTGAATTGTCCAATGTCTTGACCCAAAGAGTTATGCCAGTGTCACGTGTGAATAGTGCTGCGTACCTGGACTCACATTCAGATCCGGACTCAAGTCCAGAGGTTCAGATTCAGGTCCGGACTTATAAGTCCGGACTTGTGTCAAGTTGCGTGACTAAAGTGAACTTATTGTGAGCTAAGTATCAATTGAAAATAAACTCATAATCAACTCAAATTCCAACTCGTCAGGTTTATTCCAACTTGTGTCTACATTTCTCTACAAAGTACAAATGTAAAAAAAACACTTTTTGCCACTTAGTCTACAAATGACTTATGACAGCAACTACAGTGAACTATTACAAAGTTCAAACATTTATTTCATTTACCAAACTAAAGTAACCGAACAGTCCCTGAGCTGACTGAGCCTAAATCCCTAAAACGTTGCTGAAAGGTAGAATGTAGAGTAGACTTTTCGGGCATTCCTGTGGAGGTTGGGGACATTGAACCAGAGTGGTCGGTGTTCAAAGCCTCTATTGCCGAAGCCACGGCGGGGAGCTGTGGTCTCAAGGTCCTAGGTGCCTCAAGGGGCGGTAACCCTTGAACCTCCTGGTGGACACCGGTGGTCAGGGAAGCCGTCCGACTGAAGAAGGAGGCCTTCAGGGATTTGTTATCCCGGGGGACTCCCGAGGCATTTGCAAGGTACCGACAGGCCCGAAGGGCAGCAGCCTCATCCGTGGCCGAGGCAAAGCAGCGGGTGTGGGAGAAGTTCGGAGAAGACATGGAGAAGGACTTTCGGGCGGCACCAAAGTTGTTCTGGAAAACTGTCCGACACCTCAGGAGGGGGCAGCAGGGAACCATCCAAGCTGTGTACAGTAAGGATGGGACGTTGTTGACCTCAACTGATGGAGTGTTAGGGCGTTGGAAGGAGCACTTTGAGGAACTCCTGAACCCGACAACTCCGCCCTCTATGTTAGAGGCAGAGCTGGAGTATGACGGGGGATCAAAACCAATCTCCCGGGGGGAGGTCACTGAGGTCGTCAAACAACTCCACAGTGGCAAAGCCCCGGGGGTGGATGAGATCCGCCCAGAAATGCTGAAGGCTCTGGGTGTTGAGGGACTGTCATGGTTGACACGTCTCATCAACATTGCGTGGAAGTCGGAAAACAGTACCGAAGGAGTGGCAGACCGGGGTGGTGGTTCCCCTTTTTTTAAAAAGGGGGATCAGAGGGTGTGTGCCAATTACAGAGGGAGGGGGTCTGCAGTTCGGTGAACTAAGGATTGCACCACTGCTTTTTCAGATGATGTGGTTCTGATGGCTTCATCGGTCTGCGACCTTCAGCACTCACTGGATCGGTTCACAACCAAGTGTGAAGCGGCTGGGATGAGGATCAGCACCTCCAAATCTGAGACCATGGTTCTCAGCAGGAAACCGATGGACTGTCCACTCCAAGTAGGGAATGAGTCCTTACCCCAAGTGAAGGAGTTCAAGTATTTCGGGGTCTTGTTCTCGAGTGAGGGAACAATGGAGCGTGAGATGGGCCGGAGAATCGGAGCAGCGGGAGCGGTACTGCAGTCGCTTTACCGCACCGTTGTGACGAAAAGGGAGCTGAGCCAGAAGGCAAAGCTCTCTGTCTACCGGGCCATTTTCGTTCCTACCCTCACCTATGGTCATGAAGGATGGGTCATGACCGAAAGAACGAGATCGCGGATACAAGCGGTCGAGATGGGTTTTCGCCGCAGGGTGGCTGGTGTCTCCCTTAGGGATAAGGTGAGAAGTTCGGTCATCCGGGAGGGACTCGGAGTTGAGCCGCTCCTCCTTCGCGTCGAAAGGAGCCAGTTGAGGTGGTTCGGGCACCTAGTTAGGATGCCACCTGGGCGCCTCCCTAGGGAGGTGTTCCAGGCACGTCCAGCTGGGAAGAGACCAAGGGGTAGACCTAGGACCAGGTGGAGGGATTATATTTCTTCGCTGGCCTGGGAGCGCCTTGGGATCCCCCAGTCAGAGCTGGTTGATGTCGCCAGGGAAAAGAAAGTTTGGGGCTCTCTGCTGGAACTGCTACCCCCGCGACCCGACCACGGATAACCGGGAGAAGATGGATGGATGGTTGATATGGCGTAATTTGAATTAAATACACTATTTCATTTAAATCAGTTTTATCCTGAAAAAAACTGAAGTTCACACTATTAACTTAATACTTTTATTCTGAAAATTCTTCACTTCCGGTTAGCATTAGCATGTGGCGAAATGCTACGTTTTCAAACCGTGAATCGAAGGTGAAATTACATGTGATGTTGTACACTAAGCACACTGGGATTAGCACTCATTTATTGACGCTGAATAACGTTTATCAGGGAATGTTTAAATAACCACATACACCAGAATGATATAATTTAGCAACAGAAAAAGGCAGGAATTGCATTGGACCCGCCCCCCGATGACGCCGGCCAATAGGAGAACCAGCGTCTTGGAGAGACCTGTGACGAAGGTCTGCCTGCTGGTGGAGGCCACAGAATAAGATCATGGACAATTCTATCTATTTTCTCTTCCTATCCTGTCTTCTTACCATCTGTTTATCTTTCAGTGGCTACAGAGAAGGTGACACAGAAGACACTATGGCTCATGGAGAGAGAGAATAGCTCCCTTATATGTTTTACATAAGGGTAATTGTGATTCTCACAATTAGGGGCCGGAATGTGGAAGCTATTCAGTGTTTTTCCACATTTATTTAATGTATTTATTTGTTATTTTTTGTTTTGTAGAATTAATTAATTTACAGCCATATTATTTAAGTAAAGTTGTGTTCCAGCTTAAATGCTTTTATTTCGAAGGTGATGGGTCAATTTTCGCACACAGCTGGGTTTATTTAAGTCAATCAGGGCACAGCAGCAGTCTGTGGGCAGTATCAGGGCTGAGTTCAGCAAACATTTCAACACCTTTTGCTGTATTGTTCCCGCAAGGTGAAGCTAATAAATACCACAAAAACGTCGATGCCTTGTCTGGACAATGGACTCATTACCAACTCATGATCTGCGTAAGATCCACTATACCTGGTGCCTCAGTGGACTTTTGAAGTGTTATTGTTGTTGACAAATAGCCACTACAGGTAATATTTAAAGAGCCTGTGACAGCCTCCCAACAACTGTTGTACAATGAAATATTGGGCTACTAGTCATCTCGAACCGTCAGTTTAAAAAATAAGTTGCGATACCGTTATACATATTATCGATAAATATTAATAATTTCGAACATCGCGGGGAAATTCCCTCGACTCATTTTGAAGTTTTGGGGGAAGCCGGAAGTGACGTCAATGCGGGAACGCTTCACTGTGCGGCGAGAGAGCCAAACACGGACAAAGTGTGTTGTCATGCGTAGAAATTGTGAATTACTGAGTTTAGGCACGTTAATAACGTTTTAATGAACATAAACATAAATGATCGTGGTGAAGATGATGATTAAATTAGGGTTACAAATCGGTAGTGAGAGCTGCTGAATTTCCTCCCGTAGGATGTGATATAAAAACAAATCGATTATTTTTGTAGTTGTAAACTCAAGTGGATGAAACTACATTTATTAGTGCTTTCATGTCAATTCGGCGAACATATGATACATTAAATGATCGTGAGGATGATGATTAAAAATGGTTTGTTGGTGGTTCTGAATCAGTTCAGCAACGGTTTTCAAGGGGACAATATTTACTCAAATTGATGGGTTTGGATGATGGGGGAAACTCGTGTCACAGGCTCTTTAAATACAGTGAGAGTCGCAGGTTTCTGGGAGAGAGTTCCTGACGGATTTTTTAGTGAGACCTGTGAAGACACCATTGCAGTAGTCGAGTCTACTGAAGATAAAAGCATGGACAAGTTTTTCCAAATCCTGCTGTGACATTAGTCTTTTAATCCTAGATATGTTCTTTAGGTGATAGTAGGCTGATTTAGTAACTGTTTTAATGTGGCTGTTGAAACTCAGGTCAGAGTCCATGACTACACCTAGATTTCTGGCTTTATCTGTTGTTTTGAACATTGCAGACTGAAGCTCAGCGCTAACTTTTATACGTTCTGCCTTGGCTCCAAAAACCATTACCTCAGTTTTATCTTTGTTTAATTGGAGAAAGTTCTGACACATCCAGTCATTGATTTGTTCAATGCACTTACTCAGTGTTTGAATTGGAGCATAGTCTCCTGTTGAAACTGTTACGTAAATTTGTGTGTCATCTGCATAGCTATGGTAACTTATTTTGTTGTTTTTCATTATCTGAGCCAGTGGTAGCATGTAGATGTTAAAGAGAAGAGGCCCCAAGATGGAGCCTTGAGGAACCCCACATGTCATATTTGTCAACTCAGATGTGTATTTACCAATAGAAACAAAGTTCTTTCTGTCCTTTAAGTAGGATTCAAACCAATTTAGGACTGTTTCCGAAAGTCCCACCCAGTTTTCCAGTCGGTCTAGTAATATGCTGTGGTCAACAGTGTCAAACGCAGCACTGAGATCTAATAATACTAACACTGAAGTTCTGCCACTGTCTGTGTTTAGAAGCACATTAAAACTAAAGTATCAATGTATGTCACATTTAACCAACTAGTGCCTACATGTATGGGTAATATTTAAATCAGTACATTAAATGGCATATTATTCAATCCATGTATTTTTATAAATATATTTATTTTGGTAGGTTTGCTCTTCCGTAATACATTTGAATTATTATAATAAAGTACATGTGTCTAATAACACTTACATACTTTTACTTAAATAAGATAAACTTAAAGATATGAAATGCTTTAACTTGTAATGGAGGATTTTCACAGTGTGGTGTTTGCACTTTTACTTACCTGCAGCAAGTGCTGATAAAGGGTCTAAAGTGTTATTAATGTGATAATAAAGTGCTACTGAAGAGTGTAAAGTGTTGATTAAGGGTAAAGGGAACAGACCTGCTCTGTGTATCCGAAGCTGAGGCTGTAAAACAGCGTCCAGTAGCTTCTGGAGTCTCTTGTTCTCCTCTTTGGAAAGAGACAGCTCCTCCTCGTACTCTGCTATCGTTTTTTCAAACAGAGCAAATATCTCTTCAGCAGTGAGTTGCTGCTTCTTCAACGACAGCAGCATTTGGACTTTACTCATGTTTCCTAGATCAGCTTTTCCTGCAGACTCCGTTAAACACACCGTTTCTCTCTCCGTCAAACTCTCAATCTGACTAGTGTTGCTAACGTGTTTCCAGCTAGCATGCTAAGCTAGCTCCTATAGTCCGAGGTAAACGCTCCAGAAAAAAGAGCACAGAGTCCATTCAGAGGTTTATCCAGACACAGAGATAATGGATCAGTAGAGCTGGAGCTCACACACACTTTCTCAGGAACACAGAGAGAGAGAACCGGAGCGACGAGACGCCACCTCGATCCAGGTTAGAAAGAGCTGGGAACTTCACTTCCGGTGCGGTTTGAGGACGTCAAAATAAAAGCGGGAAGGATTTCTTCTTTTTGGTTTTAAGAACGATTGGCATCCGGACGTTGCCTTAACACCTACTACTGAATCAATAATAAAAGCACTCTTTCAAAACAAAACTATTATAACTAACAGAAAATACTCATAAAGGAAAAAGGGAAAATAAATAAACATCATTAAGCTAAACAGGTCGCAGTGCACAAATCAAATATCTGTATAGTGTTAGAAATCAATGTGGATATGGCGTAATTTGAATTAAATACACTATTTAATTTAAATCAGTTTTATTCTGAAAAAACCGGAAGTTCACACTAACTCGGGGAATGTTTAAATAACCACAGACACCAGAATGATGTAATTTAGCAACAGAAAAAGGCAGGACTTGCATTGGACCCGCCCCTCCCCGACGCCGGCCAATAGGAGAAGACCTCAGATGACAACAGGAAGGGCAAGCCAATAATCGATCTCTTCTACCCCCTGACCTGGACTGACAGGTCACATGAGGAGAGCGCCTCCTTTTGCAATTTCATTTGTAACTTTTATAAGCTTCCCTTGACTCTTTTCAGTCTCCTGCCTTCAGGGTTCTATAATTGCTTTCACTACCAATGAGACACATATGACTCCAACTTGACTGCACCTGAGGTCAGGTTACAGGGGTACTGCCCATATTTAGTAGATTAAAAGGAGTGGCAGGACCTTCAACACATCCAGACCTCTAAGCATCAATCTCTGAACTCCGTTTCCAGTGCACTTTTTTTAACCTGTAAAGACGGTAAAGATAGACATGTTGGTGAGGAGGTCCGTGTTCATATTATGGACCAAACATGGCTTTAAACATCTCCGACATTAAATGGAGAGCCAGCCAGGAGAGTGCTTGGTCTCTCAGTGTATGGGAATTTAGTCCCAAGCGTTTTTCTGTCTGGTCTGAATGAAGAAGCGCCCAGAAAGTACATATCATTTGAAATAGATGAGGGGAGACAGAAAGAGAAACTGTAGGTGTATGAATAGAGGAGTGAAGGAAAAGGACACATTAAGGAAAGAAAGGTGAAGGGATGAAAGGATGAATGGTTATGGGGATGAAGGATTGAGGGATAAAGCGTCGGGGGGATGGAAGAGAAAGGGAGGGTGGTTTTTAAAATATGACTATCAGCATTTTTCCAAAAGCAAATAATTGAAATTGATTCTCAGTTGAAGACTCTGTCTGTGGATCTTCATATCAGAAACATCCCAGATCCTTATGAACACTGTGGCTCCTTTCCTTCCTAGTGACACATCACCACATGGGGACACTATGGGAGATAAACAAAAGCAACACTTATTAGATGTTGTGTTTGTATTGCTAGCTAATAATGAAACATGATATACCGCTAAGTGAAACAGAACACCTGAAATCTAGAGATCTTTGAAGGTGATCTTTTCCAAACACTCGTCCGATGCTCCTTCACTTGTTGTAGAGCTGGCTGTTGATTTATTCTGATTGTAATCTTACACAGTAACATCTAACAAGGTCTTCTACTAGTGAGCTTATGTTTCATGGTGTGAACATCTAAACTGTACATGGAGTGAAAGGTGATGTTTTCTGGCTCTCTGTTTTAAACAGACTTGATTGGCTCTGTCAGCCAGGACAGCTATTAACCAAGACACTGACGAGGACTCTTAAAAGTGATTTATTATGTGGAATTTAAAAAACAATTTGACTAGACTTCTGTAATATCAACAACTCTGCAGTCTGCATGTAACACATAAGCATGTACACATAGTTGAAGCAGTAATATAGAGCACCTGACCACCGGCTGGTCTTAACGATGAATCATGTTTGACACCTCGACATGATTCACTTCAAGCTTCCAGCAGCTCATTCTCTAAACCTGCAAGCTGCTGACTCCTATCTGCTGCTGCTGCTGCTGAACACTGACTATAAAAGCTCTAAGAGTTGAACGTGAATATATCCACTCCGCACACATCCTGCACAGCCTCGCTCTCCTCAGGGACATTTCAACGTCCTTCTTCTTTGTTTCAGGTGAGCGTCTGCAGAGAATCAGAGAGACTTTGTGTAAAGTTACAGCTGGAACTGTGACTCTAAATGTGGAGTGGGCCTGTTTGATCTGGCTCTAACCTGAGTGGACTTCACACCATGTCTCCCTGCTCCTCTGTGTCTTCTGTCTGTGCTGCAGTGTGTGAGTCGTTCTCATACTCAGGATCAGAGTCCAACTGATGAAGAGAGAGAAGACAACATCAGACCCTCGTTCATGAAACCTGCATATACTTTAAGAATTTATAAAACATTTTTCATATTTTAAAGTTGATGCCAATTATTTATTGGCTAAATTCATTACTGGTTTCAACTCAGGACGTTGTCTTTGATCACAAGTTCTCTTCACATTGCATTTATGAGCCACAGTACAGCTTTGACGAAGGGGAAGTGTTGTCAATAGGTCCGCTCTCTCTCACCTCTATCTCTCCAGGTGCTTCAGTGGTGGAGCGCAGAGCTTTCTTCTTCCTGGATTAAGGGCAACAACAAATACAGATTTTATTTCATAACAGTAAACTAGAACATGTTAGAAGGATGTGTGAAGTGATTAATTGATATGGTTGTACCTCGTCCACAGACTCAGGAGAAACACAGGAATCAGCATCAAGACCCCCAGAGTCGGCCTGATGATATTCACTATCATTGTTGAACTCCCTAGAAACATGAACACATATGTGATACTTCTAACGATAGATTGATGAATCACATTGTCAGTGTGATCCACCTCTGACACCATGGAGGGTCCTCCCTGAACACTGACATTTTGAATATGCTTGGGTTGCTTCATATTACAAAGTGAATCAGGTCTGGTGACTGTGGAGAACTTACCTGTTCCAACACTCAGATGTAAGGTGGAGTTACTACGTCCTAACTTGTTCTGGGCTCCACAGGAATAACTCCCACTGTGTTCAGCTCTGAAGTCAGTGATGGTGAAGATCTGTCCTGAAGCTATTGGAGAGTCTTCATCCTCCTTGTACCAGGTGTAGTTAGCTGCTGGGTTAGCATCACTGCTACAGGTCAGAGTCACTGAACTGCCCTCCTCTATCTCAGCAGAGGGACTCACTGACACAGAGGGAGGCTTTGGAGCATCTGGAGGAGAAGTGTTTAAAGTTATTAACATGGAAGGGTAGATATAACGGCAACTTGCAAATGTCCAGAGACACGAACCAGGAACCGTTTTTCACAAACACAACGCAACACATTTGAAAGCTTGGAGCATCTGGAGGAGATAACATGAACACATTTCACAACTTATTCCACGGTGGAAGATGTTTTAATGAATAATAGTTTAATAAAACACAGAGTGGGTGGTTCACTTGATTCCATCCTTTATCAGAAATCTAAACACTTTGAGGAAACGTGTTCATCTTTATGTCATGGAAGAAGTTTCCTTCATAATTCTTCTTTCTAGTAGCATCCCTCGTAGCTAGAGTATATTTTACCTATTTTAAAATCAGACAGAAAACCTAGAGCTCTGGTTCAGTGTCTTTGCACACTGCCATGTCTGCTGGCGACCTCTGGTGGGTAAATAGATACATGAGTGCATTGATGATATATGTTATACTGTATGTTAATGTTATTATGTCAGTGGAAGACTTTGAGTAAACTCACACACTGAAGGAGAGGGGAAGTCCTCATGTCCCTTCAGAGCACAGGAATAACTGTCTGCTGAATCATATCTGAAGTCTGCATAACGAGATGTGTCTACCTTCACTTCCTGTCTGTTCTTAGACCAGATGTAAGAAGTATGACCAGGTGGGACACTGAAGGAGAGTAGACGATCCTGATCTGCTCACCTGCACCTGGAGATCTGAATAAAGATAGAATTAACAAAACTGTCATTATGTTCATACACAAATATAAATCAAAACATTCACACTATTTGCAAGAAGTCGAAATTAAGAAATGAATTGTTATAACTCAGTTATTGTTATAAACCCAGTGTACATGTTACCTGTGACGGACAGAGTGGTTCCAGGATGACGCCAGTATGCATCTCGGTTTGTTATGAACCTGAACCTGAACTGATCTGAGTCGCTCTCTGTCAGGTTTCTGATTCTCAGAGTGCAGAAGTTGTTTTCACAGAGATCCTCAACACGACCTGCATACTCTGAGTCTGTTTTCAGATCTACAGGTTCACCATCTTTCTTCTCAGTGAACCAGAATGTTTTCTGCACTGTGTTAACACGGCCTTTCCATCTAGATGGGTATGTGAAGCTGCAGCTCATCTCCACTGTTGATCCTTTCACTGCACAGACCTTAGTAGAAGAGTAATTCACTCCCCAGCCAGGCTCACCCTGAACCACTGAAACACAGAGCACATCAGAAACAAGAATCAAAGTTAATCTATAAATTGTTGAGGAATTGCCTGAACTGTACTTTCAAATAAGAATGTAAGAATAAACATGTTACAATCTTTACTGGGATAGAGCAGAACAACACATGTGAATTCGTTCTTAATAATAATAATAATAATAATAATAATGCATTTTATTTATATAGCGCTTTTCACAACTCAAAGACGCTTTACAGTATGAGGGAGGGTAGACAAACAAGGACAGGCAAACAAGTAAGTAAAAACTAAAAAGGCAGTCAAGAGGAAGTTGATTGAGAGGGGGGGGGGGGGCTTATGGGTAGACAGAGTTGAAAAGATGTGTTTTGAGGCGGGACTGAAAGACTGTGAGGGACTCAGAGTCACGGAGATCTTGGGGGAGGGGATTCCAGAGCCTAGGAGATGCCACTGAGAAGGCTCTGTCCCCAAAGCTGCAGAGTGTGGATGTGGGAATGGATAGGAGTCCGGCTGCGGTGGATCTGAGGGACCGTGGGGGTTGATAAGGAGTGAGAAGGTTTGTGAGATAAGGGGGGGCCAGATGGTGGAGTGCTTTGTAGGTGAGGACCAGAATGTTGTAGTTGATGCGATGGGAGACAGGAAGCCAGTGGAGGTCTTTGAGGACTGGGGTGATGTGATGCCATGATGTGGTATGCGTGAGGAGACGTGCAGCTGCATTTTGAAACCGTTAGAGTCTGTTGAGGGATGTAGTGCTGATGCCGTAAAGAAGTGAGTTGCAGTAGTCGAGGCGGGAGGAAATGAAAGCATGGATTAGTCGTTCGGCTGCGGGGCGGGTGAGAGATGGTCGGATTTTTGCATTATTGTGGAGGTGGAAAAATGAGGTTTTGACTCTTTGGCGGATGTGAGGTTCGAGGGAGAGGGTGGGGTCAAAGATTATGCCAAGGTTGCGTGCCTGATTGGAGGGGGAAACAATGGTGCCATCGATGGTGAGAGTTATGTTAGTGACCTTGCTGAGGGTGGATTTGGAGCCGATTAGGAGGAGTTCTGTTTTGTTGCTGTTCAGTTTGAAGAGGTTATGTTGCATCCAAGTTTGAATAGCTGTCAGACAGGAATCGATGTGGGTAAGGGGTGGGTTATGGAGGGATTTGGTGCTGAGGTAGATCTGAGTGTCATCAGCATAGCAGTGGAAGTCCAGGTTGAAGTGGCGGAGTATCTGACCGAGGGGGAGGATGTAAATGATGAAGAGGAGGGGGCCAAGTACTGATCCTTGAGGAACGCCTTGTGTGACTGAAGCTGTGGCAGAGGAGTGGTTTGGGAGGGAGATGAAGTGGGATCGTTCAGTGAGGTAGGACTGGAGCCATCTGAGTGCAATACCTTCAATACCAATGTCCCTGAGTCGGGTGAGCAGGATGTTGTGGCTCACGGTATCGAAGGCTGCACTCAGGTTTGAGGAACCGATCAGGTGGAGTATTTCAAGTGGGGTAACCAGGTTGAACTGGGAGAGGCGGCGCTGGGGAGGAGGAGTCAGGAGGTCAAGGGAGATGGGGGGAGAAATGGTAGCGGTGGAGGTTGGGGGAGATGCTTGTATAACAGATGGAGCTGAGAGTTCAAGATTGTTGCCGGAAGTCTCCACGGAGAATAACTTTGCGGTAGAACTCTTCTTTATACATCCATGGTTACAACTTCAGATAGAAATCAACACATAATGAAATATGACCCCCGGTCTGATGACTGACAGGTCACAGAACAATGGGAGCTATCTTCCCTTACCCACAATTTAAAGTAATCACACAGACTCTCTCCTCTTTGCTCTTCTCGCAGCAAGATGTCAGAACAAAGTGAAAAACAAACAATGGCATGAAATATTATTAATATGTCGGGTAGTGATAGATTTATTTATTTTCTTCTCAGAGTGTACCAGAATGCATAGTTTATGTTAGTATTTCTAAAAATCTCCTGGGGGAGAATCCCCCCAGACCCCCTGCTGGGGTTGGGTTTTCAGCATGTGTGCCATTTTATATAATCAGCTTTGATTCCATCATCTCATTAAACCTTTTTGAAAAGCATACTTTAGTTCTGTAAAGGGATATCAGGGATATATGCACTGTACTTCACTTGTATTAATATTGTATGTTGAAAAGCGTATATATTACAACACGATTTTTTGTTGAATAGATTTGAGTGCTTCAAATGTTGGGTCGCGATGTATTGACCAAGTAAAAAGTGGGTCCCGAGGCCTGACCAGTTGAGAACCACTGCTCTAAGGCTATCGCTATTGGGTAATCCCCCTGCGCACCCGCGCAGCACTGAAACACTTGTAGTCCACGCTTGATGCGAGAAATATGAGTTGTTATTTCAGATTATGTGTGCAGTGGATGTACATGATCTTTAGTTTGCTAGTTATTACGAAGATTACTTCAGGAAATTGTGTCGATACAATGTTTTCACGTGATCTTCACATTTTCATTGTTACCAAGGTGGTTGCTAGGGACGCTGCTATCGATAATTTCTGTTATGTTGTGTAACTGTTTAATGGTGTTATCTTTATTGCTAACCCCTTCCCCGTCAAGTATAGTGTTGGTCCACAGCGCAAACGTATTAGTTTAACAAAATCCGCATCAAAAATTGTGGCATAGAAACGTTATTTTCCCCTGTGCAATTCCAGTCTCACATCTCACATCACATCGTCATAAACAAATACCGGAAACAGACCGAAAACACTTTATTCCGAGTGTGCTTGCTTTTCTCTTTGTAGGTCATCACATGACGGCATTGCAATACACGGTTAGGCTGCATTCAATATTAAATATCTGCTGTAGTTCTCTATTTATAGAGCCTTGATGAGAAGACTTCTAGACAAACATGAGGAACTGCCGCCAAAACTGAATATGTGACATGGATCATAAATATATCAGCCATTAAACAACATCTTACATTTCTTTCCACACAACACGTCTCCTTGCAGTATCAACACTAATTCGGCTGACTTTTATATTTGATCCAATTGGTAGATAGGCTGTATTTACACCATAAAGGTGCACAGCTGATATAAAGGGGCACCTAGTGGTTAAAGCATGTTATTGAATTTCATTATTTTTATTATTAGATATTAATAGGATCCCTATAAAGTATATTCATTACTCGTTATTCTCTACTAATAGTTAATTAAAGACTGTATATAATGACTATTTTGCACATCCCTTTCAGGATTTCAAGATTTTCTAAGGTTTTGTCTAGCTGACATCTCTCAGTGGATGTCTGCTCATCACCTCAAGCTCAACCTTGACAAGACTGAACTGCTTTTCCTTCCGGGAAAAGATTGTCCCACTCTTGGCCTGACGATCAACATCGGCACCTCTATTGTTTCCCCGACTCAGACTGCAAGGAATCTGGGTGTGACCCTAGATAACAACCTGTCGCTGAAAACATCGCTGCTACAACCCGTTGCTGCAGATACACGCTTTACAACATCAGGAAGATTCGTCCCCAGCTGACCCAGAAAGCGACACAGGTTCTGGTCCAGGCTCTCAACATCTCACGCCTAGACTACTGCAACTCCCTCCTGACTGGTCTACCTGCACGTGCCATCCGACCTCTGCAGCTCATCCAGAATGCAGCGGCTCGTCTGGTCTTCAACCTTCCTAAATTCTACCACACCACGCCGCTCCTCCGCTCCCTTCACTGGCTTCCGGTAACTGCTAGAATCCACTTCAAGACAATGGTACTTGCGTACCATGCTGCGAATGGATCTGGCCCTTCCTACATCCAGGACATGGTTAAACTGTACACCCCAGCGCGTGCACTCCGCTCTGCATCAACCAAACGGCTCACTGCACCCTCGCTGCGAGGGGGACCCAAGTTCCCATCAGCAAAAACACGTGGGTTTGCTATCCTGGCTCCAAAATGGTGGAATGAGCTCCCCATTGACATCAGGACACCAGATAGCTTACACACCTTCCGGCGCAGACTGAAAACTCATCTCTTTCGACTCCACTTCAAGCAATAGAACTATTAACAAAGCACTTATATACTAATAAAGGACTGGCTTACCTAAAGCCAGTTGAGTAGCACTTGAAATGTTTTTGCTCTATGAAACCTGATGTACTTATATGATTCTGTTTTTCTTCAAGTTTGTATTTTGTTGGTCGAACGCACTTATTGTAAGTTGCTTTGGATAAAAGCGTCAGCTAAATGCAATGTAATGTAATGTAATGTTTATTGACATATCATATATATACACAAACGGTGTAGTTATGCAATGAATGAAACACTTTGTGCATACCTCCAGCAATGTTAACTATGTTGAAGCACTTATTTTAACTGATATGTATTATACTCTTATAAGATGTATGTAGATAGAATAAGAAATGTGCAGAATACGACAGTTTAATGCTGGAGGTACACACATATTGATAGATGTCTTGTGATGCACTGTTGAGGAACCTGCGACCAACGTTTTTCATCTCCGGCCTTGTCAGGTATTGAACAATCAATAAATAAAGAACACAGAATTATTAAATATAAAACACAGAATGTGTGTGATTATACTAAATGATTTACAAATAAACACCACTGCATATTTACAACTGTTACACATGCTGATGTAACGCAAATGTTTCCAACTTGGGATCAATAAAGTATATCTTATCTTAAGCTGATCGATGGCTACTGCCATATTTGCAAAATGTGCCTCTGAACCTTGACAAGTGCATGTTTCAGGCTCATCAATTAACAACAGGCATCACAGACATAAGACCAGCTGTTAAATAAAGCTCTTCTGACCTTTGCTGGCATGTGGGTATATATTAATGCTGCTTATGGGCACAAGCAATTTTCACCCATTTATTAATTATATGTTTTAAATTTGAGTGTTTCCTACCCCCTAAACCTCCAGGGATGCACGTGTTTCCTATCCCCTAAACCTCCAGGGATGTACACAGTTTAATACTGGCCACTTCTTATTATGGGAAATACGAAAACGTCTTTTAAAACTACAACTCCCAGTAGAGACGTGCCATAGAGCATGTTGCAAAACACACAATAGCCAGCATGTGTAGTTCTGGGGACGGGGTGGGGGAGGGGGGGACGGGGTGGACCCGTTCAAATCCAGTTTTGGACAGTCTGTCGTGGTTCCATCCCATTTCAAGTGCTGTTCGACGCTCGGCACTCTCCAATCATAGAGCTTGAGGACTATCACGGGGTTTGTCAGGCGAAGCGGAGAGAATACTTACTTCCGGGTGTAATATTCTGTAAAGCAAATGAGCTGCTCCGACCTTCGGTCCCGACGGACTCCAACTTGTGTTTATTAATCAAACAAATCAATAAACACAAGGATAATTATGTGTTATTGTTGAGTAAATGGAGAATTGCACAGGGGAACATAACGTATCTATGCCACCATTTTTTATGCGGATTTTGTTAAACTAATACGTTTGCGCTGTGGACCAACACTATACATTGACGGGGAAGGGGGTAGCAATAAAGATAACACCATTAAACAGTTACACAACATAACAGAAATAGTATTGATAGCGGCATCCCTAGCAACCACCTTGGTAACAATGAAAATGTGAAGATCACGTGACATAGACGCCAGCCATTGGAATGAATGGTGAAAAAAAACGTAGGGATCCTACAATTTCAGAGGCGTTTTTGTAGAAATACTACGTATTGTTGTGGACCAACGTAGTTATTACACGTTTTTTTGTGAGACTGGGTTGGCGTTTGACGCTCATAGAAGCACGGCATTCGTTTGTGTCAGCTGCCCTTAAAGGCAATGTGAGCGTCCATTCTCATTGGATAACGGAGAATTGTACACCCGGAAGTAAGTATTCCCCTTACTGTGGATTGATTTGACAGTGATATCTGCACTACTCATCGACTCAAAAACACCAGATTATCCTTGTTAATTACACAACATTGATTGGTTTAGATTGTGTGCAATGCTTTTGTATTTTTCCCCTTCGATTCGGAGAAACACATATTTTTTCGGAGTAAAGGATGGCAGAAGACAGAAGACACTACCCAGAATCCCCAGCTATCGTTTAGGACTACACCATGTGCCCTGTGATTAGTTCTCAAGCTCTGTGATTGGTTGACCTCCAACTGCAATTCCATTCATTCCAATGGCTGGCGTCTATGTCAAGTGATCTTCAAATTTCTCCCTGCAGAAAAAAAAACATGGCCGAACTTCGTTTAATTCTCGGTGTAAAATGCCTATTTTAAGGTTAGTTTGGCCATTAAAATGCGTTTTGATGTCATTTGATATGAGAAATATGAGTTGTTATTTCAGAATATGTGTGCAGTGGATGTACATGATCTTTAGTTTACTAGTTATTACGAAGATGACTTCAGGAAATTGTGTCTATACAACGTTTTCATTGTTACCAAGGTGGTTGCTAGGGACTTCTAGCTCTATTCAGGGTTTTGGATTTTTTTTCTAGCTCTATCCCTGATCATTTTCAGAACCTGAAGGCTCTATACGGACTATCTTCTGGTTCTCCTCTGGATCCATCCACTATCTCTTGTCTCTGTCCAGTGAATTACACTTGTGTTACTGGAGCAGGTAAAGCATACAACAGATACTTTCAGCATTATCGGAGCACGAAGTGGAAGCTTGGATGAAACACAGCGGACTTCTAAACAATGAACACCCGCAACTTGGAAGAAATAAAGTTGGGTTTTATGCGTTCTAATATTGCAATGCAAACCCATGATGTAATGACAGTAATTCAGAATCATTGAGTCATTGAATGCTCATTTCAGTAGATTTAATCAAACAAAGCATAAACATATTGGACATGGCCTCAAGACTGTAACTTCTTCACATTCTGTTGAAATAGTCAATCACTAGCCATATCTCACCCATTGCTGTTTTGAATCATTAATGTGTGGATGACAGTTGAACTGGATGATGTAACATTTATGCCATCTGCTGGAAAGAAGACGTATTGCTCTGTTGGCGTCGTTTAGACAACAAAAACAGAGTGAATCTCTCATTTAATCAACGATCTTTGAGTACAGACACCGTCCTGCAGAGAGCCCACAGCCCAACAGCACGTCTTTGGTCTAGCACCACTTTACAAAACGTTTACATTAAGACACTAAGACTAGCTGGTCCCTTGTAAAAGTCAGTCCACTTTACCTGTTAAGCCCCAAGCAAGTTTTTCAGGTTTCAGGCTTGAATGACATTCCCAGAACAAATGACCATATCTTCTAAAAGGGTTAAATTAATAATCTTTGTTCTCAAAGTAATGATGAACCTGTGAGTTGGATGTAGAAAAGTCAGAGTCAATACAGATGTTTTTTATTTTAAAGAAAATTCAGATTGAACATGGTAAAAACTGTAAATTATAGTGTCCGTCCAAGAAATATGTTGTACTAAAAGTGAAAACTAACCTTGGATGATGGGTTAGTAGACTAAAAGCTTTAGGAATCCAAAGTACAACATATAATAAGTATCAAGATTGATGCAAAACAAGTTATATTTGACCTTTTTAGACAGATTTAGCAAAAAAAACCTCTTCTGGGGTTATTTGGGTGGATTTTCCATATCTCTGGCCCCCCTTGTTCGATTTTGACATGTGACATCTCTTTCGGACCGTTAGAGCCAATAGAATCCAAGGGAAATCGTCCCGCACACACTCATGTTAAAAAAAGGTAGCCATTGAAGACCAGTTTAGACCAGACAAAGACGAAGGTAAGCCATGTTAGCGTTGTGGGCTACCTAGCTCCACTTGTTTTGATGTACGTTTTTGGTGATAACGTCGCGAATTTGTATCTTTCAGTGTTGAGGTGGGCACCGTTAGATTCTGTGTCTCCTTGCGATCATAAACGATGTATTTGATGTGCACCTAGGATCAGTAATAAGGGAACTAGGAGTAATTATCGGTGTAGTAATAGGTTAGCATTTTTCGCTCAGAGGTCATTTAGATGCTTCTTATGAGACTTGTGTTTTGTTTTGGTAAAAATAGTTTATATCGTCAGTTAGCTGAGATAATTCCCGTTAATCTGGTATAACACATTAATAGGTTCAGAAATATTAAGATCCAACGAGACACAGTGTCGTGAAAAAAAAACTAAAGTACCCGCCGGTGGGGACCTTCGGGCTTAACAGGTTAAATGAGCAGTGGGTGAAAGGCAGGACACATGTAACGATGTAACGATTATTAAACAAGAAAGTTGTCGAGTCAAGGGGTCAAACAAATGAACATTTGTGATTATTAGTGAATCGGTTGCAGGTGGGTGAAATCAGGTTTAGGGAGTAACGCATTACATGTAACGGCATTAGGTCGTCAGGACACAAAATAGACAAATGTATTCCCTTACATTTACAGAAGCAGCTGACGACCAACACACTTGTGTCTTTTGAAACGATTATGCCATTTAAATCTTTTGTCACAAACATAGCAGCTCTATTCTTACTCTCCTGTGTGGATTCTCATGTGTGCCTTTAAATTTCCACTCTGTGAAAAAGCTTTCTTACAGACTGTACAGCTGTGTGGTTTCTCACCTGTGTGGACTCTCATGTGTTCCTTTAAACTTCCACTATGTGAAAAAGATTTGGCACAAACTGAGCAGCTAAAGGGTTTCTCTCCTGTGTGGACTCTCATGTGTTTATTTAAACTTCCACTCTGTGCAAAAGAATTGGTACAAACTGAGCAGCTAAAGGGTTTCTCTCCTGTGTGGACTCTCATGTGTGCCTTTAAATTTCCATTCAGTGAAAAAGCTTTCTTACAGACTGAGCAGCTGAATGGTTTCTTTTCAGCACTACGTCGTGGATCACTGACAGATTCATGTCTATTTTTCAGTAAGTTTGAGCCTGATGCAGGTTCTCTGGTCTCCTTCCAATCAGCACTGTCTTCAGCGTCAGGTTCAGAAGAGTCTCCAGTGTCAGGTTCAGAAGAGTCTCCAGTGTGGTCCTTAGTCTTTGGTTGTAAACTGCTCTCTGGATCTGAATTCCTGGCTGGTTCTGGTACTCGACTGTCATCTCCATCAGCTTCTGTTTCCATGTGTTCAGTTTGTCTTTGATCAGGCTGTGAGGACTGAGGTTTCTCTTTATCATCTTCACTCTTCACAGGGTCAGGAGTGAAAGTGGACTTGGTGATATCAGCCTCCTCACTGATCCTGAGTTCCTCCTGTTCCTGCTTAATGTGTGGGGGGGGCTCTGGGTCCTCCTGGTGCAGACTGGTGCTCCCCTCATGCTGGTCATGAAGAACCTCTTCTTTAACCACCACTAGCTGCTGGACATCTGCAGGAAACAGGAGACACACAGTCAGAACAAATTGTTAAGTGTTAGCATTTAAACATCTAATCACCATTACAATGGGAGACATTTTTCAGCCCTAATTAATGCCTTTGTTTTTATATTTTCACATTATCTTTCTTTGTTCCACTTAATGTGTATTTTCGTTGTCTCAGTTCAACTTATGTAGCTCAGCCCCTTGGTTTTTTCTTCTGGCGTAGCACTAGCTGCAATAAACAAGGAATTGTATTTGGGATCGTTCACAGATACACCACGCCTACAGTATAGAATTAAAACACTCTGTTACAAATTAAAATCCTAAATTCAAACCTTATTTAAGTAAAAGTATGCAAGTATCATCAGAACATTTGACGGCACCTTCTTACGTAACAGTAATGATGGTGCAGTAAAATGTTCCCTGTCAGTGATTAATTTATGTTGTTTCTTGATTATTTCGTATGTTGCATTTTACCGCTGTACATGTTCAAAGTTGCGCTTGTATAAATGATTATAGATGAGGGAACCTGCTAAATATTAAAATGTATGTTTTTTATATACAGTACCAGTCAAATGTTTGGACACCTTCTCATTCAATGGTTTTTGTTTATTTTAATTTGTTTCTACTTTGTAGATTAATACTGAAGACATCACAACTATGAAAGAACACATATGGAATTATCTAGTTAACAAAAAAGTGTTAAAAAATCAAGAATATGATTCTTGGCTTCTCTCAGTCAGCTTCATGAGGTAGACACCTGGAATGGTTTTCAATTAACACGTGCGCCTTGTCAAGAGTCAATGTGCGGAATGACTTGCCTTCTTAATGTGTTTGAGACCATCAGTTGTGTTGTGCAGAGGTAGAGTTAGTGCACAGTGGAAAGCCCTATTTGACTGCTGTTGTAATCCATATCATGGCAAGAAGACTCAACCCTGTAAAGAGAAACGACCGTCCGTCCATCAGCACTTTAAGAAATGAAAACCAGTCGATCCGTAAAAAATGTCAAGAACTTTGAATGTATCCTCAAGTGCAATCGCAAAAACCATCGAATGCTATGATGAGGCTGGCTCTCATGAGGACCCCCCCGGGAAAGGAAGAGCAAGAGTTACCTCTGCTCAGAGGATCAATACATCAGAGTTACCAGCCTCAGAAACCGCAATTAAAGCACCTCAGATTAGAGCCCACATAGATGATCACAGAGCTCAAGGAGCAGACAATCTTAAAGGTCCCATGTCATGGCCATTTCTACTGATCATAGTTCCGTTGTTGAGGTCTACTAGAATAGATTTAGATTGTTCAATGAGCCCACTGTGCTCTGATTGGTCAGCTCGCCCACTCTGTTCTGATGAGTCCACCACCGTTACAGCGGAACATCAGTGATTATGTTTTACAATGGCGTTGGTTAGCAATCAGAAAATGACACCAGTGAGGACAAACAGGTGAGAATGCTGCGTGGGGTCTGGATGCCGTGTTGAGGTGACGTTGCGGGGCTCGCTGCTCCACCCTTTGAGGCTCAGGGAGCAGACAGTGTGAGCTGGATTACTGGTGTCGTTCCCTGGTTGATGCCTGGGGTCTGCGAGACAGCACCGCGGCTGAGAAAATATAAGGTAGGTTGTGTGTGTGTGTGTGTGTGTGTGTGTGTGTGTGTGTGTGCGGAATAGGGATGCCAGCGATTATTCGATTTTTTTGAATATTCGTTACAGTCTCCATAATCGAAAATTATTTTTAAAATTCGATTTTATTTATATATTTTTTTATTATTATTTAAGTTTTTCTTTTTTTTCCGGGCTTAGTTTCAACCAAAATATAGACTAATGCTAATAATAGCAATACTATTAATAATTGTAAATGGCCATTGGTCACACCACCAGTTTGTTTTACTGTAAACTTGGACGAAGCCCCACCTAGTGTCAGCAGAAAGTATTAAAATAATGATTACAACAAAATGCAAAAAATAAATTAAAATATATATTAAATATATTTTAAGATCATGTTTAATCATCTGATTCGTCTCATTTCTGTTTTAGTCTGTGTTCTTCTAATTAGTGTTTACAGTGTGTGCCTATTGAGCTGTTTAGAGCCATGTGGGACAAAACCCGATCCTGCCCCTCCCTCTCACTGTCTAAGTGAACGGTGACTGTAAAAACTACACTGCGCATGCTCAGAGTATTTTCCTATGTAATGTGTGTGGCATAAAATAATGACCATAGGGGCATAGAGCTGCCATCCCCACCATACGTCATCTCACATCATTCAGAGCCGATTGGCTGTAAGTACGTGTGCTGCGAAAAGTGTGGTGTGTGAAGAGCAGGTGAAGAGGAGGAGAGAGACACGTCCTAAAACCAGGAAGTAAGCTGCGCATGGCTTCCCTCCACAAAAAAGGAATGAGATTTCTCCATAGGATTTTAGAAAATAGCTCAAAATAAGATCTGTGGGAAACGTAGCTGTTAGATAAATGCACGTTTTGTTCAGCCGGATAATATCCACATGTCTACCCTACTTTTATAATTTTCTAATCATAAATCCATCATTTAGATTTATGATAGACTTTTGAAACTACAAGAAGATAAGGAGGACTTTTACAAAAAAGTAAGAGATTTTTGTCCAGAGGGAAAGGCAAGTGGACTTCATCTTCAAGTCAAGGTAAGACCACCATTTTATTGAAAATGGGATCTTACTAAGAGAGAACAATTCAATATTTAAATGATAAAATTACATTTGAGTATCCTTTTGTTGAACTGTCTGTTTAAAATTAATTGAAGCATCAGACAAAAAAAGCTTTTGAAAATATTATATTTTGATTTAGGTCAAAATATAATATTTGTAAACCTGCAGAGTCAGTGCCAGTGCCTCAGCAGCCATGAACCTCACTGCAGAAGCTTATAGACATCTAAGTTTGTTGTGCCCCACCACTTTTGTACATATAGAAACGCCACTGGATATACAGAACAGTGAGAACAACACAACTAAAGATGAACAAAGCAGTACGTTCAAAGAAGAGTTCCTCGTGGAACTACTTCGAACTGACAAGTGCAAATGAAGCAAAATGCAAGTTTATTTTAATATATTAATAATCGATTAATATTCGCCAGGGCTGTCCAGTTTTCAAATTTGATCATGGTCAGTTTCTGGCATCTTTAGTGCGGAGCTCCGCGGATTTGTCCATTTGGACTTCGTTACGTCACTATGCCCCGGAAGGAAAAAATGGAAAAAGAAAAATCTCCAACGAGGCGTTCTGGGGCAGCATAGATGTTACGTGCTCCCCTCCAGTCCTCCAGACCTCCTTGCGTATGCCGGATTGCTTGTGTGAGTAAACGGCTGTACTTCAATAAATGATCGTTATCAAGTACTGGTTTTTGCGTGTATTGTTTTATGTTGCAGGTCTCTCCACGATTCACTACCACGGAGTAGAGGGCGGGTCGTAACAATAGACACATATTTTCTGTGTTAGAGTTTTACTCGCTACAGGGTGTACTTTGAGGGTTTGTGACTCTGCAGACCGTTTGCAGAAAAAGCTACATAACACACAAGGGGACGGGTAATAACAGGAAAAGCATGACATGGGACCTTTAACATGCACTGTTCAGAGGAGACTGCGTGAATTTGACCTTCATGGTCCAATTGCTGCAAAGATCCACTACTGAGGATGAACAACAAGAAGAAGAGAATAGTCACTGTGAAGCATGGAGGAGGAGGTGAGATTGTGGGGGGGGCTCTGCATTCTGCAGTAGCCAGCAAAATATAAATCATATTCTGGATTGTTTAACACTTCTTTGTTTACTAGATAATTCTAGTTAATGTGTGATTTTATAGTTTTGATGTCTTCAGTATAAATCTACAAAGCAGAACCCATTTAAATAAATAAAAAACTTCGAATGAGAAGATGTGTCCAAACTTTTGACTGCGTCTAATACTAGTGTATATCTCTCTCAAAATATATATTCTGTGTATGTATATATTATGTGTATGTATATATTATGTGTATGTATATATATGTGTATATATATATATATATATATATATATATATATATATATATATATATATATATATATATATATATATATTGTAGTGCCAAGAGATAGGGAGTCAGAGGCGGTGCAAGGAAGGTGCAAAAGGGAACTTTATTTGAGAGCAGCTAAGGTCATGTTGTCCGGTTGCAGTCCGGGAAGAAGAGAGTGAAGTCAGGAGGGCACACAACATATACAGTAAACACATAACATGTCCGTGTGGAAACAAAAGCCCCAACTGTAGTTCCATGTATGAATTATGTCCCAGTGTATTAATAGGTGGTCACCACAATATACAGAATATATTATAAATACATGTTGGCAATAATTGATTGATGAGATTTTACATTAATTTATATTAACTTTTAATTACTTAATGACCTTTGTACTAGTTCCCCTATTCTTTATCAAGTAACATTTTAGATGTGTTTAATTTATTATTGAACATATTTATCGATTGATTTCTTTATGAATTACATTACATTACATTTAGCTGACGCTTTTGTCCAAAGCGACTTACAATAAGTACATACGACCAGGAAGACACAGCCCAGAAGAAAACAGAATCATAAAGTACATCAGGTTTCATAGAGCCAAACATTTCAAGTGCTACTCAGCTGGCTATAGATAAGCCAGTCCTATGTTAGTATATAAGTGCTTTGTTAGTAATTCTATCGCTCGAAGTGGAGTCGAAAGAGATGAGTTTTCAGTCTGCGCCGGAAGATGTGCAGGCTTTCTGCCGTCCTGATGTCAATGGGGAGCTCATTCCACCATCTTGGAGCCAGGATAGCAAACCCACGTGTTTCTGCTGATGGGAACTTGGGTCCCCCTCGCAGCGAGGGTGCAGTGAGTCGTTTGGCTGATGCAGAGCGGAGTGCACGCGCTGGGGTGTACAGTTTAACCATGTCCTGGATGTAGGAAGGGCCAGATCCATTCGCGGCATGGTATGCAAGTACTAGTGTCTTGAAGTGGATTCTAGCAGTTACCGGGAGCCAGTGGAGGGAGCGGAGGAGCGGAGTGGTGTGGGAACATTTTGGAAGGTTGAAGACCAGACGAGCCGCTGCATTCTGGATGAGCTGCAGAGGTCGGATGGCACATGCAGGTAGTCCAGCCAGGAGGGAGTTGCAATAGTCTAGGCGTGAGGTGACGAGAGCCTGGACCAGAACCTGGGTGGCTTTCTGGGTCAGCTGGGGACGAATCTTCCTGATGTTGTACAGCGTATATCTGCAGCAACGGGTTGTAGCAGCGATGTTTGCAGTGAAGGACAGGTTGTTATCTAGGGTCACACCCAGAGTCCTTGCAGTCTGAGTCGGGGAAACAACAGAGGTGCCGATGTTGATTGTCAGGTCAAGAGTGGGACAATCTTTTCCCGGAAGGAAAAGCAGTTCAGTCTTGTCAAGGTTGAGCTTGAGGTGATGAGCAGACATCCACTGAGAGATGTCAGCTAGACAAGCAGAGATGCGTGCGACGACCTGGGTCTCTGAGCGGGGAAAGGACAGAATTAATTGGGTGTCGTCAGCATAGCAGTGGTATGACCGTGTTAAGTGGTATGGCTGATGACCGATCCGAGCGAGTTTGTGTACAGGGAGAAAAGGAGGGGACCAAGAACAGAGCCCTGAGGGACCCCTGTAGTTAATTGAAAAGGGTCGGACTCGGACCCTCTCCAAGTTACCCTGTAGGTACTGTCTTTGAGGTATGAGGCGAGGAGGGAAAGTGCAGAGCCTGAAACTCCAAGTTCTTGGAGAGTGCGAAGGAGGATCTGATGGTTCACCGTGTCGAATGCAGCTGACAGGTCCAACATGATGATGACAGAGGAGAGGGATGCTGCTTTAGCAGTGTGCAGTTCCTCAGTGACAGCAAGGAGGGCCGTTTCTATTCTCCCGCCATTTCAATTCATCGAAAGTAGTTGTTTTTATTTGCTTTTACGCATTTAAAAAGAAAAGGTGAATAAAGAAGCACATTAAAACTAAAGTATCAATGTATGTCACATTTAACCAACTAGTGCCTACATGTATGGGTAATATTTAAATCAGTACATTAAATGGCATATTATTCAATCCATGTATTTTTATAAATATATTTATTTTGGTAGGTTTGCTCTTCCGTAATACATTTTAATTATTATAATAAAGTACATGTGTCTAATAATACGTACATACTTAAATAAGATAAACTTAAAGATATGAAATGCTTTAACTTGTAATGGAGGATTTTCACAGTGTGGTGTTTGCACTTTTACTTACCTGCAGCAAGTGCTGATAAAGGGTCTAAAATGTTATTAATGTGATAATAAAGTGGTACTGAAGAGTGTAAAGTGTTGATTAAGGGTAAAGGGAACAGACCTGCTCTGTGTATCCGAAGCTGAGGCTGTAAAACAGCATCCAGTAGCTTCTGGAGTCTCTTGTTCTCCTCTTTGGAAAGAGACAGCTCCTCCTCGAGCTCTGCTATCGTTTTTTCAAACAGAGCAAATATCTCTTCAGCAGTGAGTCGCTGCTTCTTCAACGACAGCAGCATTTGGACTTTACTCATGTTTCCTAGATCAGCTTTTCCTGCAGACTCCGTTAAACACACCGTTTCTCTCTCCGTCAAACTCTCAATCTGACTAGTGTTGCTAACGTGTTTCCAGCTAGCATGCTAAGCTAGCTCCTATAGTCCGAAGTAAACGCTCCAGAAAAAAGAGCACAGAGTCCATTCAGAGATTTATCCAGACACAGAGATGATGGATCAGTAGAGCTGGAGCTCACACACACTTTCTCAGGAACACAGAGAGAGAACCGTAGCGACGAGACGCCACCTCGATCCAGGTTAGAAAGAGCTGGGAACTTCACTTCCGGTGCGGGTTGAGGACGTCAAAATAAAAGCGGGAAGGATTTCTTCTTTTTGGTTTTAAGAACGATTGGCATCCGGACGTTGCCTTAACACCTACTACTGGATCAATAATAAAACCACTCTTTCAAAACAAAACTATTATAACTAACAGAAAATACTCATAAAGGAAAAAGGGAAAATAAATAAACATCATTAAGCTAAACAGGTCGCAGTGCACAAATCAAATATCTGTATAGTGTTAGAAATCAATGTGGATATGGCGTAATTTGAATTAAATACACTATTTAATTTAAATCAGTTTTATTCTGAAAAAAACCGGAAGTTCACACTAACTCGGGGAATGTTTAAATAACCACAGACACCAGAATGATGTAATTTAGCAACAGAAAAAGGCAGGACTTGCATTGGACCCGCCCCTCCCCGACGCCGGCCAATAGGAGAAGACCTCAGATGACAACAGGAAGGGCAAGCCAATAATCGATCTCTTCTACCCCCTGACCTGGACTGACAGGTCACATGAGGATAGCGCCTCCTTTTGCAATTTCATTTGTAACTTTTATAAGCTTCCCTTGACTCTTTTCAGTCTCCTGCCTTCAGGGTTCTATAATTGCTTTCACTACCAATGAGACACATATGACTCCAACTTGACTGCACCTGAGGTCAGGTTACAGGGGTACTGCCCATATTTAGTAGATTAAAAGGAGTGGCAGGACCTTCAACACATCCAGACCTCTAAGCATCAAACTCTGAACTCCGTTTCCAGTGCACTTTTTTTAACCTGTAAAGACGGTAAAGATAGACATGTTGGTGAGGAGGTCCGTGTTCATATTATGGACCAAACATGGCTTTAAACATCTCCGACATTAAATGGAGAGCCAGCCAGGAGAGTGCTTGGTCTCTCAGTGTATGGGAATTTAGTCCCAAGCGGTTTTCTGTCTGGTCTGAATGAAGAAGCGCCCAGAAAGTACATATCATTTGAAATAGATGAGGGGAGACAGAAAGAGAAACTGTAGGTGTATGAATAGAGGAGTGAAGGAAAAGGACACATTAAGGAAAGAAAGGTGAAGGGATGAAAGGATGAATGGTTATGGGGATGAAGGATTGAGGGATAAAGCGTCGGGGGGATGGAAGAGAAAGGGAGGGTGGTTTTTAAAATATGACTATCAGCATTTTTCCAAAAGCAAATAATTGAAATTGATTCTCAGTTGAAGACTCTGTCTGTGGATCTTCATATCAGAAACATCCCAGATCCTTATGAACACTGTGGCTCCTTTCCTTCCTAGTGACACATCACCACATGGGGACACTATGGGAGATAAACAAAAGCAACACTTATTAGATGTTGTGTTTGTATTGCTAGCTAATAATGAAACATGATATACCGCTAAGTGAAACAGAACACCTGAAATCTAGAGATCTTTGAAGGTGATCTTTTCCAAACACTCGTCCGATGGTCCTTCACTTGTTGTAGAGCTGGCTGTTGATTTATTCTGATTGTAATCTTACACAGTAACATCTAACAAGGTCTTCTACTAGTGAGCTTATGTTTCATGGTGTGAACATCTAAACTGTACATGGAGTGAAAGGTGATGTTTTCTGGCTCTCTGTTTTAAACAGACTTGATTGGCTCTGTCAGCCAGGACAGCTATTAACCAAGACACTGACGAGGACTCTTAAAAGTGATTTATTATGTGGAATTTAAAAAACAATTTGACTAGACTTCTGTAATATCAACAACTCTGCAGTCTGCATGTAACACATAAGCATGTACACATAGTTGAAGCAGTAATATAGAGCACCTGACCACCGGCTGGTCTTAACGATGAATCATGTTTGACACCTCGACATGATTCACTTCAAGCTTCCAGCAGCTCATTCTCTAAACCTGCAAGCTGCTGACTCCTATCTGCTGCTGCTGCTGCTGCTGAACACTGACTATAAAAGCTCTAAGAGTTGAACGTGAATATATCCACTCCGCACACATCCTGCACAGCCTCGCTCTCCTCAGGGACATTTCAACGTCCTTCTTCTTTGTTTCAGGTGAGCGTCTGCAGAGAATCAGAGAGACTTTGTGTAAAGTTACAGCTGGAACTGTGACTCTAAATGTGGAGTGGGCCTGTTTGATCTGGCTCTAACCTGAGTGGACTTCACACCATGTCTCCCTGCTCCTCTGTGTCTTCTGTCTGTGCTGCAGTGTGTGAGTCGTTCTCATACTCAGGATCAGAGTCCAACTGATGAAGAGAGAGAAGACAACATTAGACCCTCGTTCATGGAACCCGTATATACTTTAAGAATTTATAAAACATTTTTCATATTTTAAAGTTGATGCCAATTATTTATTGGCTAAATTCATTACTGGTTTCAACTCAGGACGTTGTCTTTGATCACAAGTTCTCTTCACATTGCATTTATGAGCCACAGTACAGCTTTGACGAAGGGGAAGTGTTGTCAATAGGTCCGCTCTCTCTCACCTCTATCTCTCCAGGTGCTTCAGTGGTGGAGCGCAGAGCTTTCTTCTTCCTGGATTAAGGGCAACAACAAATACAGATTTTATTTCATAACAGTAAACTAGAACATGTTAGAAGGATGTGTGAAGTGATTAATTGATATGGTTGTACCTCGTCCACAGACTCAGGAGAAAGACAGGAATCAGCATCAAGACCCCCAGAGTCGGCCTGATGATATTCACTATCATTGTTGAACTCCCTAGAAACATGAACACATATGTGATACTTCTAACGATAGATTGATGAATCACATTGTCAGTGTGATCCACCTCTGACACCATGGAGGTTCCTCCCTGAACACTGACATTTTGAATATGCTTGGGTTGCTTCATATTACAAAGTGAATCAGGTCTGGTGACTGTGGAGAACTTACCTGTTCCAACACTCAGATGTAAGGTGGAGTTACTACGTCCTAAGTTGTTCTGGGCTCCACAGGAATAACTCCCACTGTGTTCAGCTCTGAAGTCAGTGATGGTGAAGATCTGTCCTGAAGCTATTGGAGAGTCTTCATCCTCCTTGTACCAGGTGTAGTTAGCTGCTGGGTTAGCATCACTGCTACAGGTCAGAGTCACTGAACTGCCCTCCTCTATCTCAGCAGAGGGACTCACTGACACAGAGGGAGGCTTTGGAGCATCTGGAGGAGAAGTGTTTAAAGTTATTAACATGGAAGGGTAGATATAACGGCAACTTGCAAATGTCCAGAGACACGAACCAGGAACCGTTTTTCACAAACACAATGCAACACATTTGAAAGCTTGGAGCATCTGGAGGAGATAACATGAACACATTTCACATCTAATTCCACGGTGGAAGATGTTTTAATGAATAATAGTTTAATAAAACACAGAGTGGGTGGTTCACTTGATTCCATCCTTTATCAGAAATCTAAACACTTTGAGGGAACGTGTTCATCTTTATGTCATGGAAGAAGTTTCCTTCATAATTCTTCTTTCTAGTAGCATCCCTCGTAGCTAGAGTATATTTTACCTATTTTAAAATCAGACAGAAAACCTAGAGCTCTGGTTCAGTGTCTTTGCACACTGCCATGTCTGCTGGCGACCTCTGGTGGGTAAATAGATACATGAGTGCATTGATGATATATGTTATACTGTATGTTAATGTTATTATGTCAGTGGAAGACTTTGAGTAAACTCACACACTGAAGGAGAGGGGAAGTCCTCATGTCCCTTCAGAGCACAGGAATAACTGTCTGATGAATCATATCTGAAGTCTGCATAACGAGATGTGTCTTCCTTCACTTCCTGTCTGTTCTTAAACCAGATGTAAGAAGTATGACCAGGTGGGACACTGAAGGAGAGTAGACGATCCTGATCTGCTCACCTGCACCTGGAGATCTGAATAAAGCTAGAATTAACAAAACTGTCATTATGTTCATACACAAATATAAATCAAAACATTCACACTATTTGTAAGACGTCGAAATTAAGAAATGAATTGTTATAACTCAGTTATTGTTATAAACCCAGTGTACATGTTACCTGTGAAGGACAGAGTGGTTCCAGGATGACGCCAGTATGCATCTCGGTTTGTTATGAACCTGAACCTGAACTGATCTGAGTCGCTCTCTGTCAGGTTTCTGATTCTCAGAGTGCAGAAGTTGTTTTCACAGAGATCCTCAACACGACCTGCATACTTTGAGACTGTTTTCAGATCTACAGGTTCACCATCTTTCTTCTCAGTGAACCAGAATGTTTTCTGCACTGTGTTAACACGGCCTTTCCATCTAGATGGGTATGTGAAGCTGCAGCTCATCTCCACTGTTGATCCTTTCACTGCACAGACCTTAGTAGAAGAGTAATTCACTCCCCAGCCAGGCTCACCCTGAACCACTGAAACACAGAGCACATCAGAAACAAGAATCAAAGTTAATCTATACATTGTTGAGGAATTGCCTGAACTGTACTTTCAAATAAGAATGTAAGAATAAACATGTTACAATCTTTACTGGGATAGAGCAGAACAACACATGTGAATTCCTTCTTAATAATAATAATAATAATAATGCAATTTATTTATATAGCGCTTTTCACAACTCAAAGACGCTTTACAGTATGAGGGAGGGTAGACAAACAAGGACAGGCAAACAAGTAAGTAAAAACTAAAAAGGCAGTCAAGAGGAAGTTGATTGAGAGGGGGGGGGGGCTTATGGGTAGACAGAGTTGAAAAGATGTGTTTTGAGGCGGGACTGAAAGACTGTGAGGGACTCAGAGTCACGGAGATCTTGGGGGAGGGGATTCCAGAGCCTAGGAGATGCCACTGAGAAGGCTCTGTCCCCAAAGCTGCAGAGTGTGGATGTGGGAATGGATAGGAGTCCGGCTGCGGTGGATCTGAGGGACCGTGGGGGTTGATAAGGAGTGAGAAGGTTTGTGAGATAAGGGGGGGCCAGAAAGGTGGAGTGCTTTGTAGGTGAGGACCAGAATGTTGTAGTTGATGCGATGGGAGACAGGAAGCCAGTGGAGGTCTTTGAGGACTGGGGTGAAGTGATGCCATGATTTGGTATGCGTGAGGAGACGTGCAGCTGCATTTTGAACCCGTTAGAGTCTGTTGAGGGATGTAGTGCTGATGCCGTAAAGAAGTGAGTTGCAGTAGTCGAGGCGGGAGGAAATGAAAGCATGGATTAGTCGTTCGGCTGCGGGGCGGGTGAGAGATGGTCGGATTTTTGCAATATTGCGGAGGTGGAAAAATGAGGTTTTGACTCTTTGGCGGATGTGAGGTTCGATGGAGAGGGTGGGGTCAAAGATTATGCCAAGGTTGCGTGCCTGATTGGAGGGGGAAACAATGGTGCCATCGATGGTGAGAGTTATGTTAGTGACCTTGCTGAGGGTGGATTTGGAGCCGATTAGGAGGAGTTCTGTTTTGTTGCTGTTCAGTTTGAAGAGGTTATGTTGCATCCAAGTTTGAATAGCTGTCAGACAGGAATCGATGTGGGTAAGGGGTGGGTTATGGAGGGATTTGGTGCTGAGGTAGATCTGAGTGTCATCAGCATAGCAGTGGAAGTCCAGGTTGAAGTGGCGGAGTATCTGACCGAGGGGGAGGATGTAAATGATGAAGAGGAGGGGGCCAAGTACTGATCCTTGAGGAACGCCTTGTGTGACTGAAGCTGTGGCAGAGGAGTGGTTTGGGAAGGAGATGAAGTGGGATCGTTCAGTGAGGTAGGACTTTCCCTTTCAGGATTTCAAGATTTTCTAAGGTTTTGTCTAGCTGACATCTCTCAGTGGATGTCTGCTCATCACCTCAAGCTCAACCTTGACAAGACTGAACTGCTTTTCCTTCCGGGAAAAGATTGTCCCACTCTTGACCTGACAATCAACATCGGCACCTCTATTGTTTCCCCGACTCAGACTGCAAGGAATCTGGGTGTGACCCTAGATAACAACCTGTCGCTGAAAACATCGCTGCTACAACCCGTTGCTGCAGATACACGCTTTACAACATCAGGAAGATACGTCCCCAGCTGACCCAGAAAGCCACCCAGGTTCTGGTCCAGGCTCTCAACATCTCACGCCTAGACTACTGCAACTCCCTCCTGACTGGTCTACCTGCACGTGCCATCCGACCTCTGCAGCTCATCCAGAATGCAGCGGCTCGTCTGGTCTTCAACCTTCCTAAATTCTACCACACCACGCCGCTCCTCCGCTCCCTTCACTGGCTTCCGGTAACTGCTAGAATCCACTTCAAGACAATGGTACTTGCGTACCATGCTGCGAATGGATCTGGCCCTTCCTACATCCAGGACATGGTTAAACTGTACACCCCAGCGCGTGCACTACGCTCTGCATCAACCAAACGGCTCACTGCACCCTCGCTGCCAAGGGGACCCAAGTTCCCATCAGCAAAAACACGTGGGTTTGCTATCCTGGCTCCAAAATGGTGGAATGAGCTCCCCATTGACATCAGGACACCAGATAGCTTACACACCTTCCGGCGCAGACTGAAAACTCATCTCTTTCGACTCCACTTCAAGCAATAGAACTATTAACAAAGCACTTATATACTAATAAAAGACTGGCTTACCTAAAGCCAGTTGAGTAGCACTTGAAATGTTTTTGCTCTATGAAACCTGATGTACTTATATGATTCTGTTTTTCTTCAAGTTTGTATTTTGTTGGTCGAACGCACTTATTGTAAGTCGCTTTGGATAAAAGCGTCAGCTAAATGCAATGTAATGTAATGTAATGTTTATTGACATATCATATATATACACAAACGGTGTAGTTATGCAATGAATGAAACACTTTGTGCATACCTCCAGCAATGTTAACTATGTTGAAGCACTTATTTTAACTGATATGTATTATACTCTTATAAGATGTATGTAGATAGAATAAGAAATGTGCAGAATACGACAGTTTAATGGTGGAGGTACACACATATTGATAGATGTCTTGTGATGCACTGTTGAGGAACCTGCGACCAACGTTTTTCATCTCCGGCCTTGTCAGGTATTGAACAATCAATAAATAAAGAACACAGAATTATTAAATATAAAACACAGAATTTGTGTGATTATACTAAATGATTTACAAATAAACACCACTGCATATTTACAACTGTTACACATGCTGATGTAACGCAAATGTTCCAACTTGGGATCAATAAAGTATATCTTATCTTAAGATGATCGATGGCTACTGCCATATTTGCAAAATGTGCCTCTGAACCTTGACAAGTGCATGTTTCAGGCTCATCAATGAACAACAGGAGGGGTCACAGACATAAGACCAGCTGTTAAAGAAAGCTCTTCTGACCTTAGCTGGCATGTGGGTATATATTAATGCTGCTTATGGGCACAAGCAATTTTCACCCATTTATTAATTATATGTTTTAAATTTGAGTGTTTCCTATCCCCTAAACCTCCAGGGATGCACACAGTTTAATACTGGCAACTTCTTATTATGGGAAATACGAAAACGTCTTTTAAAACTACAACTCCCAGTAGAGACGTGCCATAGAGCATGTTGCAAAACACACAATAGCCAGCATGTGTAGTTCTGGGGACGGGGTGGGGGAGGGGGGGACGGGGTGGACCCGTTCAAATCCAGTTTTGGACAGTCTGTCGTGGTTCCATCCCATTTCAAGTGCTGTTCGACGCTCGGCACACTCTCCAATCATAGAGCTTGAGGACTATCACGGGGTTTGTCAGGCGAAGCGGAGAGAATACTTACTTCCGGGTGTAATATTCTGTAAAGCAAATGAGCTGCTCCGACCTTCGGTCCCGACGGACTCCAACTTGTGTTTATTAATCAAACAAATCAATAAACACAAGGATAATTATGTTTTATTGTTGAGTAAATGGAGAATTGCACAGGGGAACATAACGTATCTATGCCACAATTTTTTCTGCGGATTTTGTTAAACTAATACGTTTGCGCTGTGGACCAACACTATACATTGACGGGGAAGGGGGTAGCAATAAAGATAACACCATTAAACAGTTACACAACATAACAGAAATAGTATTGATAGCAGCATCCCTAGCAACCACCTTGGTAACAATGAAAATGTGAAGATCACGTGACAAAGACGCCAGCCATTGGAATGAATGGTGAAAAAAAACGTAGGGATCCTACAATTTCAGAGGCGTTTTTGTAGAAATACTACGTATTGTTGTGGACCAATGTAGTTATTACACGTTTTTTTGTGAGACTGGGTTGGCGTTTGACGCTCATAGAAGCACGGCATTCGTTTGTGTCAGCTGCCCTTAAAGGCAATGTGAGCATCCATTCTCATTGGATAACGGAGAATTGTACACCCGGAAGTAAGTATTCCCCTTACTGTGGATTGATTTGACAGTGATATCTGCACTACTCATCGACTCAAAAACACCAGATTATCCTTGTTAATTACACAACATTGATTGGTTTAGATTGTGTGCAATGCTTTTGTATTTTTCCCCTTCGATTCGGAGAAACACATATTTTTTCGGAGTAAAGGATGGCAGAAGACAGAAGACACTACCCAGAATCCCCAGCTATCGTTTAGGACTACACCATGTGCCCTGTGATTAGTTCTCAAGCTCTGTGATTGGTTGACCTCCAACTGCAATTCCATTCATTCCAATGGCTGGCGTCTATGTCAAGTGATCTTCAAATTTCTCCCTGCAGAAAAAAAAACATGGCCGAACTTCGTTTAATTCTCGGTGTAAAATGCCTATTTTAAGGTTAGTTTTGGCCATTAAAATGCGTTTTGATGTCATTTGATATGAGAAATATGAGTTGTTATTTCAGAATATGTGTGCAGTGGATGTACATGATCTTTAGTTTGCTAGTTATTACGAAGATGACTTCAGGAAATTGTGTCTATACAACGTTTTCATTGTTACCAAGGTGGTTGCTAGGGACTTCTAGCTCTATTCAGGGTTTTGGATTTTTTTTCTAGCTCTATCCCTTATCATTTTCAGAACCTGAAGGCTCTATACGGACTATCTTCTGGTTCTCCTCTGGATCCATCCACTATCTCTTGTCTCTGTCCAGTGAATTACACTTGTGTTACTGGAGCAGGTAAAGCATACAACAGATACTTTCAGCATTATCGGAGCACGAAGTGGAAGCTTGGACGAAACACAGCGGACTTCTAAACAATGAACACCCGCAACTTGGAAGAAATAAAGTTGGGTTTTATGCGTTCTAATATTGCAATGCAAACCCATGATGTAATGACAGTAATTCAGAATCATTGAGTCATTGAATGCTCATAAACATATTGGACATGGCCTCAAGACTGTAACCTCTTCACATTCTGTTGAAATAGTCAATTACTAGCCATATCTCACACATTGCTGTTTTGAATCATTAATGTGTGAATGACAGTTGAACTGGATGATGTAACATTTATGCCATCTGCTGGAAAGAAGACGTATCGCTCTGTTGGCGTCGTTTAGACACCAAAAACAGAGTGAATCTCTCATTTAATCAATGATCTTTGAGTACAGACACCGTCCTGCAGAGAGCCCACAGCCCAACAGCACGTCTTTGGTCTAGCACCACTTTACAAAACGTTTACATTAAGACACTAAGACTAGCTGGTCCCTTGTAAAAGTCAGTCCACCTTACCTGTTAAGCCCCAAGCATGTTTTTCAGGTTACAGGCTTGAATGACATTCCCAGAACAAATGACCATATCTTCCCTTCTAAAAGGGTTAAATTAATAATCTTTGTTCTCAAAGTAATGATGAACCTGTGAGTTGGATGTAGAAAAGTCAGAGTCAATACAGATGTTTTTTATTTTAAAGAAAATTCAGATTGAACATGGTAAAAACTGTAAATTATAGTGTCCGTCCAAGAAATATGTTGTACTAAAAGTGAAAACTAACCTTGGATAATGGGTTAGTAGACTAAAAGCTTTAGGAATCCAAAGTACAACATATAATAAGTATCAAGATTGATGCAAAACAAGTGATATTTGACCTTTTTAGACAGATTTAGCTAAAAAAACCTCTTCTGGGGTCATTTGGGTGGATTTTCCATATCTCTGGCCCCCCTTGTTCGATTTTGACATGTGACATCTCTTTCGGACCGTTAGAGCCAATAGAATCCAAGGGAAATCGTCCCGCACACAGTCATGTTTAAAAAAGGTAGCCATTGAAGACCAGTTTAGACCAGACAAAGACGAAGGTAAGCCATGTTAGCGTTGTGGGCTACCTAGCTCCACTTGTTTTGATGTACGTTTTTGGTGATAACGTCGCGAGTTTGTATCTTTCAGTGTTGAGGTGGGCACCGTTAGATTCTGTGTCTCCTTGCGATCATAAACGATGTATTTGATGTGCACCTAGGATCAGTAATAAGGGAACTAGGAGTAATTATCGGTGTAGTAATAGGTTAGCATTTTTCGCTCAGAGGTCATTTAGATGCTTCTTATGAGACTTGTGTTTTGTTTTGGTAAAAATAGTTTATATCGTCAGTTAGCTGAGATAATTCCCGTTAATCTGGTATAACACATTAATAGGTTCAGAAATATTAAGATCCCACGAGACACAGTGTCGTGAAAAAAAAACTAAAGTACCCGCCGGTGGGGACCTTCGGGCTTAACAGGTTAAATGAGCAGTGGGTGAAAGGCAAGACACATGAACTTGGTCCTGAGGAGATGTAACGATTATTAAACAAGAAAGTTGTCGAGTCAAGGGGTCAAACAAATGAACATTTGTGATTATTAGTGAATCAGTTGCAGGTGGGTGAAATCAGGCTTAGGGAGTAACGCATTACATGTAACGGCATTAGGTCGTCAGGACACAAAATAGACAAATGTATTCCCTTACAGTTACAGAAGCAGCTGACGACCAACACACTTGTGTCTTTTGAAACGATTATGCCATTTAAATCTTTTGTCACAAACATAGCAGCTCTATTCTTACTCTCCTGTGTGGACTCTCATGTGTGCCTTTAAATTTCCACTCTGTGAAAAAGCTTTCTTACAGACTGTACAGCTGTGTGGTTTCTCACCTGTGTGGACTCTCATGTGTTCCTTTAAACTTCCACTATGTGAAAAAGATTTGGCACAAACTGAGCAGCTAAAGGGTTTCTCTCCTGTGTGGACTCTCATGTGTTTATTTAAACTTCCACTCTGTGCAAAAGAATTGGTACAAACTGAGCAGCTAAAGGGTTTCTCTCCTGTGTGGACTCTCATGTGTTCTTTTAAAGTTCTACTCTTTGAAAAAGCTTTCTTACAGACTGAGCAGCTGTGTGCTTTCTCTCCTGTGTGGATTCTCATGTGTTCCTTTAAATTTCCACTCTGTGAAAAAGCTTTCGTACAGACTGAGCATCTGTATATGTTCTCTCCTGTGTGGATTCTCATGTGTTCCTTTAAATTTCCATTCAGTGAAAAAGCTTTCTTACAAACTGAGCAGCTAAAGGGTTTCTCTCCTGTGTGGACTCTCATGTGTTTATTTAAACTTCCACTCTGTGCAAAAGATTTGGTACAAACTGAGCAGCTAAAGGGTTTCTCTCCTGTGTGGACTCTCATGTGTTCTTTTAAAGTTCCACTCTTTGAAAAAGCTTTCTTACAGACTGAGCAGCTAAAGGGTTTCTCTCCTGTGTGGATTCTCATGTGTTCCTTCAAATGTTCACTCCGTGAAAAAGCTGTCGTACAGACTGAGCATCTGTATATGTTCTCTCCTGTGCGGATTCTCATGTGTGCCTTTAAATTTCCATTCAGTGAAAAAGCTTTCTTACAGACTGAGCAGCTGAATGGTTTCTTTTCAGCACTACATCGTCGATCACTGACAGATTCATGTCTATTTTTCAGTAAGTTTGAGCCTGATGCAGGTTCTCTGGTCTCCTTCCAATCAGCACTGTCTTCAGTGTCAGGTTCAGAAGAGTGTCCAGCGTCAGGTTCAGAAGAGTCTCCAGTGTCAGGTTCAGAAGAGTCTCCAGTGTGGTCCTTAGTCTTTGGTTGTAAACTGCTCTCTGGATCTGAATTCCTGGCTGGTTCTGGTACTCGAAAGTCATCTCCATCAGCTTCTGTTTCCATGTGTTCAGTTTGTCTTTGATCAGGCTGTGAGGACTGAGGTTTCTCTTTATCATCTTCACTCTTCACAGGGTCAGGAGTGAAAGTGGACTTGGTGATATCAGCCTCCTCACTGATCCTGAGTTCCTCCTGTTCCTGCTTAATGTGTGGGAGGGGCTCTGGGTCCTCCTGGTGCAGACTGGTGCTCCCCTCATGCTGGTCATGAAGAACCTCTTCTTTAACCACCACCAGCTGCTGGACGTCTGCAGAAAACAGGAGACACACAGTCAGAACAAATTGTTAAGTGTTAGCATTTAAACATCTAATCACCATTACAATGGGAGACATTGTAGCCCTAATTAATGCCTTTGTTTTTATATTTTCACATTATCTTTCTTTGTCCCACTTAATGTGTATTTTCGTTGTCTCAGTTCAACTTATGTAGCTCAGCCCCTTGGTTTTTTCTTCTGGCGTAGCACTAGCTGCAGTAAACAAGGAATTGTATTTGGGATCGTTCACAGATACACCACGCCTACAGTATAGAATTAAAACACTCTGTTACAAATTAAAATCCTGCATTCAAACCTTATTTAAGTAAAAGTATGCAAGTATCATCAGAACATTTGACGGCACCTTCTTACGTAACAGTAATGATGGTGCAGTAAAATGTTCCCTGTCAGTGTTTAATTTATGTTGTTTCTTGATTATTTCGTATGTTGCATTTTACCGCTGTACATGTTCAAAGTTGCGCTTGTATAAATGATTATAGATGAGGGAACCTGCTAAATATTAAAATGTATGTTTTTTATATACAGTACCAGTCAAATGTTTGGACACCTTCTCATTCAATGGTTTTTGTTTATTTTAATTTGTTTCTACTTTGTAGATTAATATTGAAGACATCAAAACTATGAAAGAACACATATGGAATTATCTAGTTAACAAAAAAAGTGTTAAAAAATCAAGAATATGATTCTTGGCTTCTCTCAGTCAGCTTCATGAGGTAGACACCTGGAATGGTTTTCAATTAACACGTGCGCCTTGTCAAGAGTCAATGTGCGGAATGACTTGCCTTCTTAATGTGTTTGAGACCATCAGTTGTGTTGTGCAGAGGTAGAGTTAGTGCACAGTGGAAAGCCCTATTTGACTGCTGTTGTAATCCATATCATGGCAAGAAGACTCAACCCAGTAAAGAGAAACGACCGTCCGTCCATCATCACTTTAAGAAATGAAAACCAGTCGATCCGTAAAAAATGTCAAGAACTTTGAATGTATCCTCAAGTGCAATCGCAAAAACCATCGAATGCTATGATGAGGCTGGCTCTCATGAGGACCCCTCCGGGAAAGGAAGAGCAAGAGTTACCTCTGCTCAGAGGATCAATACATCAGAGTTACCAGCCTCAGATACCGCAATTAAAGCACCTCAGATTAGAGCCCACATAGATGATCACAGAGCTCAAGGAGCAGACAATCTTAAAGGTCCCATGACATGGCCATTTCTACTGATCATAGTTCCGTTGTTGAGGTCTACTAGAATAGATTTACATTGTTCAATGAGCCCACTGTGCTCTGATTGGTCAGCTCGCCCACTCTGTTCTGATGAGTCCACCACCGTTACAGTGGAACATCAGTGATTATGTTTTACAATGGCGTTGGTTAGCAATCAGAAAATGACACCAGTGAGGACAAACAGGTGAGAATGCTGCGTGGGGTCTGGATGCCGTGTTGAGGTGACGTTGCGGGGCTCGCTGCTCCGCCCTTTGAGGCTCAGGGAGCAGACAGTGTGAGCTGGATTACTGGTGTCCTTCCCTGGTTGATGCCTGGGGTCTGCGAGACAGCACCGCGGCTGAGAAAATATAAGATAGGTTGTGTGTGTGTGTGTGTGTGTGTGTGTGTGTGTGTGTGTGTGTGTGTGTGTGTGTGTGCGGAATAGGGATGCCAGCGATTATTCGATTTTTTGAATATTCGTTAGTGTCCATAATCGAAAATTATTTTTAAAATTCGATTTTATTTATATATTTATTATTATTATTTAAGTTTTTCTTTTTTTTCCGGGCTTAGTTTCAACCAAAATATAGACTAATGCTAATAATAGCAATACTATTAATAATTGTAAATGGCCATTGGTCACACCACCAGTTTGTTTTACTGTAAACTTGGAGGAAGCCCCACCTAGTGTCAGCAGAAAGTATTAAAATAATGATTACAACAAAATGCAAAAAATAAATTAAAATATATATAAAATATATTTTAAGATCATGTTTAATCATCTGATTCGTCTCATTTCTGTTTTAGTCTGTGTTCTTCTAATTAGTGTTTACAGTGTGTGCCTATTGAGCTGTTTAGAGCCATGTGGGACAAAACCCGATCCTGCCCCTCCCTCTCACTGTCTAAGTGAACGGTGACTGTAAAAACTACACTGCGCATGCTCAGAGTATTTTCCTATGTAATGTGTGTGGCATAAAATAATGACCATAGGGGCATAGAGCTGCTATCCCCACCATACGTCATCTCACATCATTCAGAGCTGATTGGCTTTAAGTACGTGTGCTGCGAAAAGTGTGGTGTGTGTGAAGAGCAGGTGAAGAGGAGGAGAGAGACGTGTCCTAAAACCAGGAAGTAAGCTGCGCATGGCTTCCCTCCACAAAAAAGGAATGAGATTTCTCCATAGGATTTTAGAAAATAGCTCAAAATAAGATCTGTGGGAAACGTAGCTGTTAGATAAATGCACGTTTTGTTCAGCCGGATAATATCCACATGTCTACCCTACTTTTATAATTTTCGAATCATAAATCCATCATTTAGATGTATGATAGACTTTTGAAACTACAAGAAGATAAGGAGGACTTCTACAAAAAAGTAAGAGATTTTTGTCCAGAAGGATAGGCAAGTGGACTTCATCTTCAAGTCAAGGTAAGACCACCATTTTATTGAAAATGGGATCTTACTAAGAGAGAACAATTCAATATTTAAATGATAAAATTACATTTGAGTATCCTTTTGTTGAACTGTCCGTTTAAAATTAATTGAAGCATCAGACAAAAAAAGCTTTTGAAAATAATATTATATTTTGATTTAGGTCAAAATATAATATTTGTAAACCTGAAGAGTCAGTGCCAGTGCCTCAGCAGCCATGAACCTCACTGCAGAAGCTTATAGACATCTAAGTTTGTTGTGCCCCACCACTTTTGTACATATAGAAACGCCACTGGATATACAGAACAGTGAGAACAACACAACTAAAGATGAACAAAGCAGTACGTTCAAAGAAGAGTTCCTCGTGGAACTACTTCGAACTGACAAGTGCAAATGAAGCAAAATGCAAGTTTATTTTAATATATTAATAATCGATTAATATTCGCCAGGGCTGTCCAGTTTTCAAATTTGATCATGGTCAGTTTCTGGCATCTTTAGTGCGGAGCTCCGCGGATTTGTCCATTTGGACTTCGTTACGTCACTATGCCCCGGAAGGAAAAAATGGAAAAAGAAAAATCTCCAACGAGGCGTTCTGGGGCAGCATAGATGTTACGTGCTCCCCTCCAGTCCTCCAGACCTCCTTGCGTATGCCGGATTGCTTGTGTGAGTAAACGGCTGTACTTCAATAAATGATCGTTATCAAGTACTGGTTTTTGCGTGTATTGTTTTATGTTGCAGGTCTCTCCACGATTCACTACCACGGAGTAAAGGGCGGGTCGTAACAATAGACACATCTTTTCTGTGTTAGAGTTTTACTCGCTACAGGGTGTACTTTGAGGGTTTGTGACTCTGCAGACCGTTTGCAGAAAAAGCTACATAACACACAAGGGGACGGGTAATAACAGGAAAAGCATGACATGGGACCTTTAACATGCACTGTTCAGAGGAGACTGCGTGAATTTGACCTTCATGGTCCAATTGCTGCATAGATCCACTACTGAGGATGAACAACAAGAAGAAGAGAATAGTCACTGTGAAGCATGGAGGAGGAGGTGAGATTGTGGGGGGGGCTCTGCATTCTGCAGTAGCCAGCAAAATATAAATCATATTCTGGATTGTTTAACACTTCTTTGTTTACTAGATAATTCTAGTTAATGTGTGATTTTATAGTTTTGATGTCTTCAGTATAAATCTACAAAGCAGAACCCATTTAAATAAATAAAAAACTTCGAATGAGAAGATGTGTCCAAACTTTTGACTGCGTCTAATACTAGTGTATATCTCTCTCAAAATATATATTCTGTGTATGTATATATTATGTGTATGTATATATATATATGTGTATATATATATATATTGTAGTGCCAAGAGATAGGGAGTCAGAGGCGGTGCAAGGAAGGTGCAAAAGGGAACTTTATTTGAGAGCAGCTAAGGTCATGTTGTCCGGTTGCAGTCCGGGAAGAAGAGAGTGAAGTCAGGAGGGCACACAACATATACAGTAAACACATAACATGTCCGTGTGGGAACAAAAGCCCCAACTGTAGTTCCATGTATGAATTATGTCCCAGTGTATTAATAGGTGGTCACCACAATATACAGAATATATTATAAATACATGTTGGCAATAATTGATTGATGAGATTTTACATTAATTTATATTAACTTTTAATTACTTAATGACCTTTGTACTAGTTCCCCTATTCTTTATCAAGTAACATTTTAGATGTGTTTAATTTATTATTGAACATATTTATCGATTGATTTCTTTATGAATTACATTACATTACATTTAGCTGACGCTTTTGTCCAAAGCGACTTACAATAAGTACATACGACCAGGAAGACACAGCCCAGAAGAAAACAGAATCATAAAGTACATCAGGTTTCATAGAGCCAAACATTTCAAGTAATACTCAGCTGGCTATAGATAAGCCAGTCCTATGTTAGTATATAAGTGCTTTGTTAGTAATTCTATCGCTCGAAGTGGAGTCGAAAGAGATGAGTTTTCAGTCTGCGCCGGAAGATGTGCAGGCTTTCTGCCGTCCTGATGTCAATGGGGAGCTCATTCCACCATCTTGGAGCCAGGATAGCAAACCCACGTGTTTTTGCTGATGGGAACTTGGGTCCAACTCGCAGCGAGGTTGCAGCGAGTCGTTTGGCTGATGCAGAGCGTAGTGCACGCGCTGGGGTGTACAGTTTAACCATGTCCTGGATGTAGGAAGGGCCAGATCCATTCGCGGCATGGTATGCAAGTACTAGTGTCTTGAAGTGGATTCTAGCAGTTACCGGGAGCCAGTGGAGGGAGCGGAGGAGCGGCGTGGTGTGGGAACATTTAGGAAGGTTGAAGACCAGACGAGCCGCTGCATTCTGGATGAGCTGCAGAGGTCGGATGGCACATGCAGGTAGTCCAGCCAGGAGGGAGTTGCAATAGTCTAGGCGTGAGGTGACGAGAGCCTGGACCAGAACCTGGGTGGCTTTCTGGGTCAGCTGGGGACGAATCTTCCTGATGTTGTACAGCGTATATCTGCAGCAACGGGTTGTAGCAGCGATGTTTGCAGTGAAGGACAGGTTGTTATCTAGGGTCACACCCAGATTCCTTGCAGTCTGAGTCGGGGAAACAACAGAGGTGCCGATGTTGATCGTCAGGTCAAGAGTGGGACAATCTTTTCCCGGAAGGAAAAGCAGTTCAGTCTTGTCAAGGTTGAGCTTGAGGTGATGAGCAGACATCCACTGAGAGATGTCAGCTAGACAAGCAGAGATGCGTGCGACGACCTGGGTCTCTGAGCGGGGAAAGGACAGAATTAATTGGGTGTCGTCAGCATAGCAGTGGTATGACCGTGTTAAGTGGTATGGCTGATGACCGATCCGAGCGAGTTTGTGTACAGGGAGAAAAGGAGGGGACCAAGAACAGAGCCCTGAGGGACCCCTGTAGTTAATTGAAAAGGGTCGGACTCGGACCCTCTCCAAGTTACCCTGTAGGTACGGTCTTTGAGGTATGAGGCGAGGAGGGAAAGTGCAGAGCCTGAAACTCCAAGTTCTTGGAGAGTGCGAAGGAGGATCTGATGGTTCACCGTGTCGAATGCAGCTGACAGGTCCAACATGATGATGACAGAGGAGAGGGATGCTGCTTTAGCAGTGTGCAGTTCCTCAGTGACAGCAAGGAGGGCCGTTTCTATTCTCCCGCCATTTCAATTCATCGAAAGTAGTTGTTTTTATTTGCTTTTACGCATTTAAAAGAAAAGGTGAATAAAGAAGCACATTAAAACTAAAGTATCAATGTATGTCACATTTAACCAACTAGTGCCTACATGTATGGGTAATATTTAAATCAGTACATTAAATGGCATATTATTCAATCCATGTATTTTTATAAATATATTTATTTTGGTAGGTTTGCTCTTCCGTAATACATTTTAATTATTATAATAAAGTACATGTGTCTAATAATACGTACATACTTTTACTTAAATAAGATAAACTTAAAGATATGAAATGCTTTAACTTGTAATGGAGGATTTTCACAGTGTGGTGTTTGCACTTTTACTTACCTGCAGCAAGGGTCTAAAATGTTATTAATGTGATAATAAAGTGGTACTGAAGAGTGTAAAGTGTTAATGAAGGGTAAAGGGAACAGACCTGCTCTGTGTATCCGAAGCTGAGGCTGTAAAACAGCGTCCAGTAGCTTCTGGAGTCTCTTGTTCTCCTCTTTGGAAAGAAACAGCTCCTCCTCGTACTCTGCTATCGTTTTTTCAAACAGAGCAAATATCTCTTCAGCAGTGAGTTGCTGATTCTTCAACGACAGCAGCATTTGGACTTTACTCATGTTTCCTAGATCAGCTTTTCCTGCAGACTCCGTTAAACACACCGTTTCTCTCTCCGTCAAACTCTCAATCTGACTAGTGTTGCTAACGTGTTTCCAGCTAGCATGCTAAGCTAGCTCCTATAGTCCGAGGTAAACGCTCCAGAAAAAAGAGCACAGAGTCCATTCGGAGGTTTATCCAGACACAGAGATAATGGATCAGTAGAGCTGGAGCTCACACACACTTTCTCAGGAACACAGAGAGAGAGAACCGTAGCGACGAGACGCCACCTCGATCCAGGTTAGAAAGAGCTGGGAACTTCACTTCCGGTGCGGTTTGAGGACGTCAAAATAAAAGCGGGAAGGATTTCTTCTTTTTGGTTTTAAGAACGATTGGCATCCAGACGTTGCATTAACACCTACTACTGGATCAATAATAAAACCACTCTTTCAAAACAAAACTATTATAACTAACAGAAAATACTCATAAAGGAAAAAGGGAAAATAAATAAATATCAATAAGCTAAACAGGTCACAGTGCACAAATCAAATATCTGTATAGTGTTAGAAATCAATGTGGATATGGCGTAATTTGAATTAAATACACTATTGCAGTGCCGAGATAAAGGGAGTCGGAGGCGGTGCAATGAAGGTGCAAAAGGGTACTTTACTTCGGAGCAGAAAAGGACATATTGTTGGGTCGCAGCCCGGGAAGACAAGAGGACGAGAAGCAAGGAGGGCACACTAGAGAGGTTTCTCAATACTCAAATGTCCCCTCCTCAACTCCTATCCTCGACTCCCCTCCTCGAGACTTGGTGCCGCCCACAGGAGATGGGAGCGGAGGACTGAGGAGGGGAACCGAGGAGAGAGGAGGGGAACCGAGGAGAGAGGAGGGGAAGCAGCAGGCGGTTAGAGAAAGGAGAACTCCTCTCCTCTGAGCGGTCATTTTAAAGATACATTAATGATGACAGGAGGCACAGCAGCCGTCTGTCTGATGGACAGATGTGTTCATGATGACTTATATATTTACTTTTAATTCATTCACAGTGCGGTATAATGCGACAATAACAGGCTACAGATGCGGACATCAATCAGAGACTGGATATACAGTCTACAGCCGTTGTGTATTTTATTATGTGAAGCACTAAATGGTCTTAGAAAAATATCGACTCTTTGTTTGTAGATATCTACTGCGTTCAAATCAAAAGTGCCTTTAAAGAAAATGTATTCAGGCAAAGTATTTTATTTTCTAATTGTTAAGGTCTCACACAGTCTCCCACAACTTTACAGACACTGTGTTTTAGAGAGGACAATACAAGTGTAAGGTGACTGTTTTTAAAACTCCATCCCCCCTCTGTCTACTGACAAGATGGCATGAATGCGGGAGGAGGGGGTAGGGACAGGCTCACACAGTCACACACATTCTGTATGGGGGTTTCGCCCCCCAAGGGGATGAAAGGGGATGTCTGGCTCTCGGAGGGATGGTGTGTGAAGCGGTCGCTGGAGATCACACGCAGACCCTCCCTTGGCGCAGAAGGCCGGGGGGGGGGGGGGGGGGGGGGGGGGGGGTGTAAACTCGCTTTCACTCGGTACAGATCTGTCGTCGGGATGGTTTACTGAGGGTACTAGTAATTAGGAATAGTAAGTATATAAATGTTATTTGGGATACTTTACACATAAAAACACATATTTGATTTTTAAAAATAAGCAAAATACAACAGTTTAAATATACTCACTTTCCACAGGGAATGAATCATAGGGCCTAAAAAAGATTAGAATTGTTCCTATATCTTCATAAGAAAATAAATCGTGAAAAAGTTTTTTTTCTTTTTAAATAGCTAGAAAAAATATGGAGCTTAACTTGAAGCACCAAAAGTCCTTGAACCCTGTTCATCATAAACAACTAAACATACATATCTTATTTTAACCGTATGGTGTATTTACTTTAAAGAGTCCTCTCCTGCTGATGTTCAGGTGTATGTCAGCATGTGGTGTCTCTGCTTTAAAGAGTCCTTTGTCCATGTCCAGGTGATTAACGAGTCGTTAGGATGCTTCTTTTGTCCCCCCACAGAGTGAAACTCTGCCCTTGCATTGATCTTCAGTAGACGAAGCCTTGTATGCCTAGAAATGAATAATTTAATTTACCCACACACTTTTAATTCTATGCATTTTATGTCTGCTCTGATCAACCCCACTGGATCCGCCCAGCAAATTCTAATATTACCCCAATACAACCTCACATAACTTCATATTGGGCTTCCTTATAGTTGTGTGAGGTAATTAAACAAGCTTAATGATGTTTATTTATTTTCCCTTTTTCCTTTATGAGTATTTTCTGTTAGTTATAATAGTTTTGTTTTGAAAGAGTGGTTTTATTATTGATCCAGTAGTAGGTGTTAAGGCAACGTCCAGGCCGGGAGCGGACGGTTGATCCGAGAGGCGGAAGAAGAAAGTGAAGTCGGAGACGCGTGGCAGAAAGCTCAGAGAGAATCGGAAAACTCGGATACAGACAGAAACGGTAGCATTGGACTGTTATTTTGTCGGATTTGCATGTCAACCAGCTCAGATGGTAGCCAAAGAAACGATATGGAATGGATGATATCCAAAGCTGCGAGGAAGAAAAGATCTTTGAGAGAAAGAGATAGAAGTTGGTCGGATTGGTCGGGTGAAGCGGACAAGGCTAATCAAAGCAAAAAATCAAGGTCAGTCAAAGTGTCAGCCAAGCAATGTTGAATAAAGAACTAGAACCCGAGTGGAAAGTTGTGATAGAATTCAATCAGGATGGTGGGCATTACCACCCGATTAAACTTACCAAGCAACTGAAAAAGAGATTGGATAAATAAAATGTGCTAAATTCATGAACAACAAGCGGGTTTTGATACATGCCAATAACAAACAGCAGCAGGAAGAGATACTGGGAATGAACTCACTGAATGGGAGAAAAGGAAGGCGCATGTCCCAGGAGCAATGGCTAAACTGAGAGGAGTCATCTCAGGAGCACCATTGGACATGTCAGTGGAAGATGTTCAAAGTAGTGGAAGCCACAAGGCTTCAAAGCAAATGGGATGGCACACTCAAAGACACATGATCAGTTCTCATTCAGTTTGAGAGGAGCTTACTAAGGCAGGACAAATGGGATGTCTGAACTTCATGGTTAGGGAGTACATTCCCAAACCTCTCAGGTGCTACGCATGTCAACGCATGGGGAACACAGCGCAGCAGTGTAAAGGGCAGCGAAGGTGTGCGAGATGCGGAGGACAACATGAGGATGGAAAATGTGAAAAGGACGCAAAGGTTAAATGTTGTAACTGCGGAGGAGATCTCAGTGCTGCGTTTGGAGGATGTGAAGTGCAGAGAGAGGCCAGAGAGGTGCAGAGAGAGGCCAGAGAGGTGCAGAGAGAGGCCAGAGAGGTGCAGAGAGAGGCCAGAGAGGTGCAGAGAGCGGCCAGAGAGGTGCAGAGAGAGGCCAGAGAGGTGCAGAGAGAGGCCCGAGAGGTGCAGAGAGAGGCCAGAGAGGTGCAGAGAGAGGCCCGAGAGGTGCAGAGAGAGGCCAGAGAGGTGCAGAGAGAGGCCCGAGAGGTGCAGAGAGAGGCCAGAGAGGTGCAGAGAGAGGCCAGAGAGGTGCAGAGAGAGGCCAGAGAGGTGCAGAGAGAGGCCCGAGGTGCAGAGAGAGGCCCGAGAGGTGCAGAGAGAGGCCCGAGAGGTGCAGAGAGAGGCCAGAGAGGTGCAGAGAGAGGCCAGAGAGGTGCAGAGAGAGGCCCGAGAGGTGCAGAGAGAGGCCAGAGAGGTGCAGAGAGAGGCCAGAGAGGTGCAGAGAGAGGCCAGAGAGGTGCAGAGAGTTAAGATTACAAAGTTTCATACGCAGAAGCAATAAAGAAAGTAAGGGGAACAATAACAATCAATAAGACCCCTAGTGGAATGGAGCAGAGCATTACAATACAAAATGGCAGGAACACACCAAAAAGTAATCTGCAAATCCAACCCCACAGCGCCACCAAGAGTAAAGAGGATGATGGTGTTCTAGGAGTGAAAAAGGTGAATGTCGTGGTATTCATATGTCATACTGTAAATGTTGCATTACAGTTAAAAAAGAAAAGTGATAGAATCAAAGCCATTGTGGAGGCAGCTGGGAAATTCCTAGACATGAAAGATATGAAAGCAGATCGGATACATGCAATGCTAGCTATACATGGAGCTGAGGGTTAGATCCTTAATCATGGTTCTGCACATACTCCAGTGGAACTCAAGAAGCCTCATAGCTAATGGTCAAGCATTCAAGAACTATATATATGAGCTAGAGGTAGTCCCTGAGGTAATATGTGTGCAAGAAACCTGGTTACGACCTCAATTAGACTTTCCAGGATTTAGCTGGATAAGGCATGATAGAGCTAATAGTCAGAATGGTGGAGGGTGTACCACGTTTCTCAAAGATGGTGTGGCATACAGGGAGGTGCAATCTCCTGATGATATAGACGGTATTATAGTGGGAATCTGCAACCCTAGGAAACAAGGTAACATTAGGATAATCAATTTATACAACCCATGTAAAAATCTAACCACTGATATATTTAAATAAATAGCAGGCAATAAACATAGGAAGTAAGTTTGGTGTGGTGATTTCAATGCACACAACAGTCTATGGGGCAGCAAGCATACAGACAGTAACGTAAACATAGTGGAAGAAATGCTGGAGGAAAGAACACTAGTATGACTTAATGATGGACATGGAACAAGAGTAGATGTTCACAGGGGGAAAGTCTCAGGCCTGGATCTGACATTAGTATCAAACTGTTTGGTTCATACATGCGAATGGTTTGTTTTGAATAACTCCACTGTAGGAAGTGCTTACTAAAATGAATACTAATGTATATATGCAGGAAGGAGGTGTAATAACCAGGTGGTGCTTTGCTAAAGCTGATTGGGGGAAATGTAGGATATGGTGTGAGGAGTCGGTACACCTGCTAACATCAGAGGGAAGCATAGAGGTCATTACAAGCCACATAACGCAACATATACTAAATGCAGCAGAGAACAGTATGCCCAAAACAACAACCAAGGGTAGGAAGAAAGTGGTGCCATGGTGGAATGAGGAATGCAGCAGGGCTACTAAAGAGCGGAACGATTGTCACGGTTGAGTGAAGGAAGCAGGACCCAAGCGCAGATAACTTTTGATAAACCTTTATTTCAAGGCTAAAATGGAATGAATACAGATAAACACAGAACACTCACCGGTGAAGTCCGTCACCAACAAAAGAAGCACCGACACTCAACACAGCACGAGACAAGACTAAATACAGGGAGGGATAATTACAAGACACAGGTGAACACAATCGGCAAACGAGACACAGGTGAGGAGGGAGGAGAAAAACACAAGAGCCACAGGTGAACACAATTAGCTAACGAGACACAGGTGAGGAGGGAGGAGAACAAACAGGGACACTAACGACAGGAGGAAAACATGACAGAGAACAGTGAAAACACCCAAACCTAGACAGAACTGTGACAGAACCCCCCCCTCAAGGGACGGATTCCAGACGTCCCTAAACCCCAACACAAAAATCCAAAAAAAATCCAGCAGGGTGGGTGGAGGGGGTCCGGAGGAGGGACGTATCCCTAGGCCACCAGGGTGGGTGGAGGGGGTCCGGAGGACGGGACTAAGCTGACCGCCCAGGAGCCCAGTAGGGGACCAGGAAGGGATCTCGGGCGGACGGCCCGGGGGCACGGCAGAAGCCGAGAAGGGGGACTCGGGCGGACGGCCTGGGGGCAAGGCAGAGTCCATGGTGGGGGTCTCGGGCGGACGGCCCGGGGGCAAGGCAGAGTCCATGGTGGGGCGAAGGCCACAGCGGGCGAACTCAGGGGGCCGAGCATGAGGGCGAAGGCAGCGGCAGGAAGAGTCAGGGGGCCGGGCTCGAGGACGAGGGCAGCGGCAGGAAGAGTCAGGGGGCCGGGCTCGAGGACGAGGGCAGCGGCAGGAAGAGTCAGGGGGCCGGGCTCGAGGACGAGGGCAGCGGCAGGAAGAGTCAGGGGGCCGGGCCCGCGGACGAAGACCGCGGCTCACAGAGGGTCGGGATCGAGGGCGAAGACCACGGCAGGAAAAGTCAGGGGGCCGGGCCCGAGGACGAGGGCAGCGGCAGGAAGAGTCAGGAGGCCGGGCCCGCGGACGAAGACCGCGGCTCACAGAGGGTCGGGATCGAGGGCGAAGACCAGACAGCTCCGGAGGCCGGGCAGGACCCGGTGTCGGCCGGACAGGAACCGGAGCCGGCGGGACAGGCTTCGGCAGGATCCCCCACGGAAGAGGGACCAGGAGTTGGCAGGACCCCCAGCAGGAGAGCGGTTGGCGGGACCTCCGACGAGACAGGACAAAAGGTTGGCAGTACCCCCGGCAGGAGAGTAGACGGCGGGACCTCCAACGGCACAGGACACAGGGTTGGCAGTACCCCCGGCAGGTGAGTAGACGGCGGGACCTCCAACGGAACAGGACATAGGGTTGGCAGGACCCCCGGCAGGAGAGTAGTCGGCGGGACCTCCAACGGGACAGGACATGGGGTTGGCAGGAACCCCGGCAGGAGAGTAGTCGGCGGGGCCTCCAACGGGACAGGACATGGGGTTGGCAGGACCCCCGGCAGGAGAGTAGTCGGCGGGGCCTCCAACGGGACAGGACATAGGGTTGGCAGGACCCCCGGCAGGAGAGTAGTCGGCGGGGCCTCCAACGGGACAGGACACAGGGTTGGCAGGACCCCCGGCAGGAGAGTAGTCGGCGGGGCCTCCAACGGAACAGGACATAGGGTTGGCAGGACCCCCGGCAGGAGAGTAGTCGGCGGGGCCTCCAACGGGACAGGACACAGGGTTGGCAGGACCCCCGGCAGGAGAGTAGTCGGCGGGGCCTCCAACGGAACAGGACATAGGGTTGGCAGGACCCCCGGCAGGAGAGTAGTCGGCGGGGCCTCCAACGGGAGAGGACACAGGGTTGGCAGGACCCCCGGCAGGAGAGTAGTCGGCGGGGCCTCCAACGGGACAGGACACAGGGTTGGCAGGACCCCCGGCAGGAGAGTAGTCGGTGGGGCCTCCAACGGAACAGGACATAGGGTTGGCAGGACCCCCGGCAGGAGAGTAGTCGGCGGGGCCTCCAACGGGACAAGACATGGGGTTGGCAGGACCCCCGGCAGAGGGCTAGTCTGCGGGACCTCCAACTGGACGGGACATGGGGTTGGCAGGACCCCCGGCAGAAGACTAGTCTGCGGGACCTCCAACTGGACAGGACATGAGGTTGGCAGGACCCCCAGCGGAACCTCCAACGGTACAGGACATGGGGTTGGCAGGACCCCCGGCAGGAGAGTAGTCGGCGGGGCCTCCAACGGGACAGGACATAGGGTTGGCAGGAACCCCGGCAGGAGAGTAGTCGGCGGGGCCTCCAACGGGACAGGACACAGGGTTGGCAGGACCCCCGGCAGGAGAGTAGTCGGCGGGGCCTCCAACGGGACAGGACACAGGGTTGGCAGGACCCCCAGCGGAACCTCCAACGGTACAGGACATGGGGTTGGCAGGACCCCCGGCAGAAGACTAGTCTGCGGGACCTCCAACTGGACATGAGTAGGGGCTTGAGTGGGGACTCGAGAGAGGGCTTGAGAGGGAACTTGAGAGGGAACTTGAGAGGAAACTGGAGAGTGGACTCGAGAAGGAACTCGAGAGGTAACTCGAGAGGGGACTTGAGAGGGGACCTGAGAGGGGACTTGAGAGGGAACTCGAGAGGAGACCTGAGGGGAAACTTGAGAGGTGACTCGAGAGGGAACTCGAGAGTTGACTTGGGAGGTGACTCGAGAGGACACTGGGGAGTTGACTTGAGAAGTGACTAGAGGTGGGACTGGAGAAGGAACTAGAGAAGGGACTAGGACAGCTGGGGCCAGAGCTAAGGCTGGAACCATGGCTGCTGGGGCCAGAACTGGGGCTGGAACCATGGCTGCTGGGGCCTGTACTGGGGCCGGAACTATGGCTGTGTGGGCCGGTTCTGTAGCCGGAACCATGACTCTTGGGGCTCGGATTGCTAGCCTGGACTTGCGACTCCTTCTCCTAGAAGCCGCCTGAAGGCTCCGTGGACCTCCAAAAGCCAGCCGAGTTCCAGAAAAACGCCTCTTGGACAGAAGCAGGAACTGGGGCGGAAGCACTGGTTGACTCCAGACGGAACACACCGAGACGTTTATAGTCCGCAGGCTGGAAATCACACGCCCAGATGAAGTTCAACATCCAGTCAGGTAAGAACTTCACCAAGTCCGGTTTCTCCATAGCCAACCGGTGCGCCTCTACCAGAGCGGCCTCCTTCTGCCGAACACTGGACGCTCCCCTCCACCAATCATAGCAGCAAGCCAAAGCAAATGAAAAATGCTGTAATTCCCACTCAAATGGGTCATCTGCTGGGTCCATCTCTGGTCGGTGCTTTCTGTCACGGTTGAGTGAAGGAAGCAGGACCCAAGCGCAGATAACTTTTGATAAACCTTTATTTCAAGGCTAAAATGGAATGAATACAGATAAACACAGAACACTCACCGGTGAAGTCCGTCACCAACAAAAGAAGCACCGACACTCAACACAGCACGAGACAAGACTAAATACAGGGAGGGATAATTACAAGACACAGGTGAACACAATCGGCAAACGAGACACAGGTGAGGAGGGAGGAGAAAAACACAAGAGCCACAGGTGAACACAATTAGCTAACGAGACACAGGTGAGGAGGGAGGAGAACAAACAGGGACACTAACGACAGGAGGAAAACATGACAGAGAACAGTGAAAACACCCAAACCTAGACAGAACTGTGACAGAGATGCACTTAGAGAATTAAAGAAACATGACACAAAATAATGTTATAGAGTATCAAAGGAAAAGGGCAGCTGCTCGAAGGACAGTAAAATACACACAAAAGAGAACATGGAGAGAATGTTGTTCAACCATTGGCAGAGGAGTTCAATTAGGGGATGTCTGGTCCATGTTTAAGCAGAGGAGTGGGAAAAGGAAATCCATTAAAATGCCAGCTTTGGTTGATGGGGAGAGGCTGGCAGTGACAGATAAAGAGAAGGCAGGTATGTTAGGAAGGACACTTGCAGCAGTACATAGTGGGGAGCTTCTCAGTGATATCCATAGGCAGCAGAAACAGCAGTTACTAGCAGAGAATGAAACGGTGAAGGAGAAGAGACAGGATAACAGGTCAGCTCTGGATGTGGAGTTTACAATGTTAGAACTCAAAATAGCCTTACAAGGTACAGGATATACAGCCCCAGGACAAGACCAGCTATGTTATGCTATGTTTAGACAGTTACCTATGGAAACTATGGAAATGGTGCGGAGTCTTTTCAATAAAACTGGAGAGAAGGAGATATGCCAAGTGTGTGGAAAACAGCAGTCGTGCTACCATTCAATAAGCCAGGGAAAGATACAGCTAACCCGTAACTACAGACCAATAGCTCTTACATCACACCTATGTAAATCGATGGAAAAGATCATTGTCCGTAGGCTCTCACATGTTCTGGAGCTGAGTAGTTTTCAGAGCGGATTTCGTAAAGGGCGGTCCACAATAGATGCTTTAGTAAGAGTGAGTAACGATGTGGAAAAAACATTGAAAATGAAAGAGATAATGGCAATAGTGTACGTTGACATTGAAAAGGCGTATGACTCTATGTGGAGGGAGGGGTTACTGATCACATCGAGTAGAATGGGTATTGGAGGGAGAATGTTCAATTGGGTAAGGACCTTTTTAACAGACAGGACATTTAAAGTAAAGGTTGGAACAGATATTTTCAATTATTTAGAAATAGAAAATGGTATTCCCCAAGGGAGTGCAGTCAGTCCAATATTATTTAACATCATGGTTAATGATATATTTGAATGCTTAGACACATGCATACAATCGGCTCTGTACGCTGTGTATTGGAGCGATAAAGTCATCCCCTATCAATGCAGTTCTGATAGAAGCAGGAGAGACACCTCTGGAGATCAGAAGAGAGAAACTTGCTCTGTCATACTGGGTCAGGCTACAAGGAAGTGGAGAGGAACAGAATATTACAGGATTGCTGGGAATATGCAAAATTCCAGGGACGTGGGTTTGGCTGGACGAGTAAGGAAAGAACGAGGGCATCTGGAGTGGAGAATATCACGTTTGCCAAAGCAACCCCATTTAGCAGTGTTCCCCCATGGCTTTCCCAGAAGCTAACATAGATGAGTATGTAAGTATGTATCTGAACGAAAAGTACTACAATTTCCTACACATGTATACAGATGGTTCTAAGAACAAGGAAGAGTGTGTTGGAGTTGGCATATACATCCCAGACTTTAAAATATCTATTTTAAAAAGAGCGTCTGATCAATTATCAGTATAGCAGAAATGCTTGCTGTAATAATAGGATTGCAGTGGGTTGAAGAGGTCAGACCAGATAGGGTGGTGATATGTACAGATTCATTGTCCATACTACAAAGCATACAGTCAACAACAACTACTAGAGAAGACATTCTCATAGAACTGAATCATAGCCTGTTAAGACTGCACAGAGGCGGCATAGATCTACAGTTCTGCTGGGTGCATGCTCATGAGAGGGGGAAAGGGAACGAGTGTGCATGAGAGGGGGAAAGGGAACGAGTGTGCTGATAAATTAGCAGAAAGTGCACTACAAAAGCAAATAACATTACCAGTTCAACTTGGAAAAGGAGAAGGAAAAGCAGTCATAAGGCGCATTCACACCGCAGTACTTGTCCCACAAAGGTTCATGAGAACTTAGTTCATGCGAACTCTTTAGTTTAGCCACAATATTGATATTTACAACTCAAAAAATTTGGTGACATTATTGTGGCACATCAGTAAAGCCTTAAATATAAATATAAGGTGGCAGACTTCATTTAATGAATTTTAAACTGAACAATAACTGAATGAGTTTGTTTCACTCTTAGACCAGCAGGGGAACCAAATCAATGCAGGCTGCTGCAATAAGTACATTAATTAACTGTCTCTTTCGATGTTTGTCTGTATGAATATGATAATATTATTCCTATCAGCTGTCAATCACTGTTATGATTCACATATTCAGTGTTATTATTAAATAAACTATATTTGTTGGAGGAGATAATGATGAATGTTTCTCAAGATGCTTGCTCACCCTCCTTCAAATTTGAAAGACAAGTCATTACTATCATATATCAAAAGAATCAAAAGAACCGTTCAGTGCCCCACGACTTAATTGCAAACAGTTACAACCTTGACTTTACATCAGAAAGAACAAACATTAAAGAAGTGACTAACTGCATCAGTTAGGGTTAGAAAACGTGTATTCGGCTAAAACATAAACATCGCTGCAGTTATGATCCAGTGGAAAGCCCTTACCTACTGGTTAAATCAAAGTGGTTACTTTGTGTTGGCTGGGCAGTGAAGTTTTACACACCGTCTTATTTGACTTTCTCAGGACTTGAAACTGTTTTTTGGGGGCAGACCCCCACAAAGAAGAAACATATTATACACACGTAAGGTCATCATCTTAACAGTTTATTATTCTCATCGACTCATCCGTGAGCAGAGCATCAAGTTGCCTATAACAGCTGAATGTGGCATTTACCATCTTGTTCAGCCAAACGCCTCACAGACTGATTAAGATTTAAAGCTGTGGTGCGTTTTGATTCAATGCTGAGTGCAGCCAAACTTGACAGGCTCTTCTCTGTCATTGTAGACCGCAAACAGTGGCTCCAGAGTATTTGTGTTGGGTAATCTCTGGTAGGGCTAACCCATACAGTGGTGGGGCTCAAGTCAGTATTTGCAATGTAATTACATACACGCTCCCCTTGACAGTGAAACGACACGCGTGAGGTTTAGATTATTTCCCTGTCTCAATCCAAATTGAACTGTATGAAATAAAAAGGCACATTTGTCTTGTAGTAAATAAAAAGGGCGACCTGGAGCCAATCCTGCAACTTCCCCACAGGTGAAAGAGTTGACATGCTGAAAACCCAACCCCTGCAAGGGATATTTTGAAATACTAACATAAAATACACATTCTGGTACTCTCTTGAGAAGAACAATAAATAAATCTATTACTACACGACATATTTAAAAAAATGAATGGTATTTTAGTTTTTTCTTACTTTGTTCTGAAAGCTGAACCTGCTGCTCCTCACAGAGAGAAGAGGGAAGAGGCTGTGAATGACTTTACATTGTGGATAAGGGAGGATGGCCCCCATTGTTCTGTGTGTCAAAATGAAAGACTGCCCACACACCTATCAATCATCAAACCGTGGGGTCTGATTTCATTACGTAATGTTGTATCGATGTATCGGGACTTCCTGCAACAACACCACGCGTTATCTTGATTCTGATTGGCCAGAAGACATTATCAAAGATGTTCTATTGAGAAGACGATCACTACGTGACAAAAGTTTTCAAAACCGTTTCTGGTCTTCGGTATTTCCAGACAAGTGGCTGAAATCAATCTGACTAACTGCTGTCTGTGCAATTTACTCCGCGAGTTGGCAGACTTTATTTGGCTTACCTTAACATCATTTTTCAAGGTGGGGCTAAGCCATTTCTTGGTATGGCTGTAGCCTACCCCAGCCATACCCTGGCGCCGCCACTGACCGCAAATACCTCATTCCTTCCGTCTACTTGGGTCCGAAATGCTTCTCGTTTTGCGCTGTTCCCCGTTCAAATGAAATCGCCTCCAATCATATTTCCACGCTCGTTCCAGGGCCGGGGGAGGGGTTACAAGGCTCGCGTCTTGTGCTGCATTCACTTGCACTCCGACATTACAGATTTTCTCTCATAAATGTCCGATGAGCCACAACTTTTTTTCAAAACAAAGCTGGCCAACTGGGGTGGCAAGGCATTTTTCTGAGGTGGCAGCTGCCACCCCCGTGCCACCCTGTAGAACCGCCACTGGTTAGCCGGCTATGAGAAAATCCTGCTTCGTAGTACAGGCCTCAGATGGTGTCGCCCTAATCCGTGTATCTACGGTCCATTTGTTTTCTTTATTACACAAGTTAGCGGAAGAGCGTCTGAGAGGCCTTTTTGTTTTTTACCTTACTAAATGGACATTGGAGCGAGGGGCAGGGCGAAACTCGCGGAAGTGATTTCAAAACAAAAGCCCTCGTTTGCTTGGAACAGTGATAATATTATAAACAAGGGGAAACAAGTTGAATTTAGCGATCACAACGAAAACAGCCAAGACACATATCGAGCCCAGAAAATGAATGTTATCAAGGGCTGTAAATATAATAGGCCTTTGTCTAACACTGACAACATTGTAAGGATATTTAAACTATACAGCGATTCTGCACTTAAGCAGTCAGTATATAAGCAGTCAGTATATAAGCAGCAGTCAGTAGTCTGACTGCTGCTTATCTACTGACTGCTTATATTCTACTGACTCAGTAGTATATAAGCAGCAAAACGGGTCTTTAACCATAGTTTTCTTTTTTAAGAAAAGTTGATATTCTGTTAAAAAGCATGACTTTGTGTGATGGGTGTTAACTGGCGTTTGGCTCATCATGCATACCAATAATCTAAAGAGGAAGGAAATCTATTAACAGCCTGATATCCGTCTTCTGCTCATTGACGACAGAGGAAAGTCTAAATATTTAACATAAAGCTGTGAAACCGTCTCAATAATTGGCAGCAAAAATGTAAGGTTTAATTGGAATAAAAGGATACATGTTGAGATAGGAAGTTCTAATATCTTAAAAGAAGAGCTTGAATATAAAAAATACAAACTCTTTTGGCTCCTTCCTGTCTTCCTACTGGGTCTCTCTTGGCTTTGTACTGGCTATCTTCTAGCTCTATTCAGGGTTTCTAGCTCTATTCAGGGTTTCTAGCTCTATTCAGGGTTTCTAGCTCTATCCCTGATCATTTTCAGAACCTGAAGGCTCTATACGGACTATCTTCTGGTTCTCCTCTGGATCCGTCCACTATCTCTTGTCTCTGTCCAGTGAATTACACTTGTGTTACTGGAGCAGGTAAAGCATACAACAGATACTTTCAGCATTATCGGAGCACGAAGTGGAAGCTTGGATGAAACACAGCAGACTTTATTTAATCAAACAAAGCATAAACATATTGGACATGGCCTCAAGACTGTAACCTCTTCACATTCTGTTGAAATAGTCAATCACTAGCCATATCTCACCCATTGCTGTTTTGAATCATTAATGTGTGGATGACAGTTGAACTGGATGGTGTAACATTTATGCCATCTGCTGGAAAGAAGACGTATCGCTCTGTTGGCGTCGTTTAGACAACAAAAACAGAGTGACTCTCTCATTTCATCAACAATCTTTGAGTACAGACACCGTCCTGCAGAGAGCACACAGCCCAACAGCACGTCTTTGGTCTAGCATCACTTTACAAAACGTTTGCATTAAGACACTAAGACTAGCTGGTCCCTTGTAAAGGTCAGTCCACCTTAAATGAGCAGCGGGTGATCAGCAGGTGAAAGGCAGGACACGGGTACTTGGTCCTGAGGAGATGTAACGATTATTAAACAAGAAAGTTGTCGAGTCAAGGGGTCAAAGAAATGAACATTTGTGATTATTAGTGAATCGGTTGCAGGTGGGTGAAATCAGGCTTAGGAGTAACATATTACATGTAACGGCATTAGGTCATCAGGACACAAAATAGACAAATGTATTCCCTTACAGTTACAGAAGCAGCTGACGACCAACACACTTGTGTCTTTTGAAACGATTATGCCATTTAAATCTTTTGTCACAAACATTGCAGCTCTATTCTTCCTCTCCTGTGTGGACTCTCATGTGTGCCTTTACATTTCCACTCTTTGAAAAAGCTTTCTTACAGACTGTACAGCTGTGTGGTTTCTCTCCTGTGTGGACTCTCATGTGTGCCTTTAAATGTCCATTCAGTGAAAAAGCTTTCTTACAGACTGAGCAGCTGTGTGCTTTCTCTCCTGTGTGGATTCTCATGTGTGCCTTTACATTTCCACTCTTTGAAAAAGCTTTCTTACAGACTGTACAGCTGTGTGGTTTCTCTCCTGTGTGGACCCTCATATGTGTCTTTAAATTTCCACTATGTGAAAAAGCTTTCTGACAAACTGAGCAGCTGTGCGCTTTCTCTCCTGTGTGGACTCTCATGTGTTCCTTTAAATGTCCATTCAGTGAAAAAGCTTTCTTACAGACTGAGCAGCTGTGTGCTTTCTCTCCTGTGTGGACTCTCATGTGTGCCTTTAAATTTCCATTCAGTGAAAAAGCTTTCTTACAGACTGAGCAGCTGTGTGGTTTCTCTCCTGTGTGGACTTTCATGTGTTCCTTTAAATGTCCACTCTGTGTAAAAGCTTTCTTACAAACTGAGCAGCTGTGTGCCTTTCTCTCCTGTGTGGACTTTCATGTGTGCCTATAAAATTCCACTCTGTGAAAAAGCTTTCTTACAGACTGTACAGCTGTGTGCTTTCTCTCCTGTGTGGATTCTCATGTGTGCCTTTAAATTTCCTTTCAGTGAAAAAGCTTTCTTACAGACTGAGCAGCTGAATGGTTTCTTTTCAGCACTACGTCGCAGATCACTGACAGATTCATGTCTATTCTTCAGTGAGTTTGAGCCTGATGCAGGTACTCTAGTCTCCTTCCAATCAGCACTGTGTTCAGCGTCAGGTTCAGAAGAGTCTCCAGTGTCTTCAGAAGAGTCTCCAGTGTCGTCCTCAGTCTTTGGTTGTAAACTGCTCTCTGGATCTGAGTTCCTGGCTGCTTCTGGTCCTCGACTGTCATCTCCATCAGCTTCTGTTTCCATGTGTTCACTTTGTCTTTGATGAGGCTGAGAGGACTGAGGTTTCTCTTTATCATCTTCACTCTTCACAGGGCCAGGAGTGAAAGTGGACTTGGTGATATCAGCCTCCTCCACCTCCTCACTGACCCAGAGTTCCTCCTGTTCGTGCTTAATGTGTGGGGGGGGCTCTGTGTCCTCCTGGTCCAGACTGGTGCTCCACTCCTGCTGGTCAGGGAGAACCTCTTCTTTAACCACCACCAGCTGCTGGACGTCTGCAGGAAACAGGAGACACACATTCAGAACAAACTGTTAAGTGTTAGCATTTAAACATCTAATCACCATTACAATGGGAGACATTTTTCAGCCCTAATTAATGCCTTTGTTTTTATATTTTCACATTATCTTTCTTTGTCCCACTTAATGTGTATTTTTGTTGTCTCAGTTCAACTTATGTAGCCCAGCCCCTTTGAAAATGAAAAAGGGTTTTTTCTTCTGGCGTAGCACTAGCTGCAATAAACAAGGAATTGTATTTGGGATCGTTCACAGATACACCACGCCTACAGTATAGAATTAAAACACTCTGTTACAAATTAAAATCCTGCATTCAAACCTTATTTAAGTAAAAGTATGCAAGTATCATCAGAACATTTGACGGCACCTTCTTATGTAACAGTAATGATGGTGCAGTAAAATGTTCCCTGTCAGTGTTTAATTTATGATGTTTCTTGATTATTTCGTATGTTGCATTTTACTGCTGTACATTGTTGCGCTTGTATAAATGATTATAGATGAGGGAACCTGCTAAATATTAAAATGTGTGTTTTTTATATACAGTACCAGTCAAAAGTTTGGGCACCTTCTCATTCAATGGTTTTTGTTTATTTTAATTTGTTTCTACTTTGTAGATTAATACTGAAGACATCAAAACTATGAAAGAACACATATGGAATTATCTAGTTAACAAAAAAGTGTTAAAAAAATCAAGAATATGATTCGTGGCTTCTCTCAGTCAGCTTCATGAGGTAGACACCTGGAATAGTTTTCAATTAACACGTGCGCCTTGTCAAGAGTCAATGTGTGGAATGACTTGCCTTCTTAATGTGTTTGAGACCATCAGTTGTGTTGTGCAGAGGTAGAGTTAGTGCACAGTGGAAAGCCCTATTTGACTGCTGTTGTAATCCATATCATGGCAAGAAGACTCAACCCAGAGCCCACATAGATGATCACAGAGCTCAAGGAGCAGACAATCTTAAAGGTCCCATGTCATGGCCATTTCTACTGATCATAATTCCATTGTTGAGGTCTACTAGAATAGATTTACATTGTTCAATGTTCCAAACTCACATTGGTTTCTCATACCGCATCTCTGTATAGTATGTGTATTCACTCTCTGTCCCACACGGCTTGTTGGAGCTCCTGCCCCCCCCCCCCTATGAGCCCACTGTGCTCTGATTGGTCAGCTCGCCCACTCTGTTCTGAAGAGTCCACCACCGTTACAGCGGAACATCAGTGATTATGTTTCACAATGGCGTTTGTTAGCAACCAGAAAATGACACCAGTAAGGACAAACAGGTGAGAATGCTGCGTGGGGTCTGGATGCCGTGTTGAGGTGACGTTGCGGGGCTCGCAGCTCCGCCCTTTGAGGCTCGGGGAGCAAACAGTGTGAAAATATAAGGTTGAGGTTTTGTGTGTGTGTGTGCGGAATAGGGATGCCAGCGATTATTCGATTTTTCGAATATTCGTTAGTCTCCATAATCGAAAATTATTTTTAAAATTCGATTTTATTTATATTTTTTTATTAATATTTGTGTTTTTCTTTTTTTTCCGGGCTTAGTTTCAACCAAAATATAGACTAATGCTAATAATAGTAATAGTATTAATAATTGTAAATGGCCATTGGTCACACCACCAGTTTGTTTTACTGTAAACTTGGAGGAAGCCCCACCTAGTGTCAGCAGAAAGTATTAAAATAATGATTACAACAAAATGCAAAGAAATAATAAAAATATATATAAAATATATTTAAGATCATGTTTAATCATCTGATTCGTCTCATTGCTGTTTTAGTCTGTGTTCTTCAAATTAGTGTCTACAGTGTGTGCCTATTGAGCTGTTTAGAGCCATGTGGGACAAAACCCGATCCTGCCCCTCCCTCTCACTGTCTAAGTGAACGGTGACTGTAAAAACTACACTGCGCATGCTCAGAGTATTTTCCTATTTAATGTTGTGGCAAAAAATAATGACCATTGGGGCATAGAGCTGCCATCCCCACCATACTTCATCTCACATCATTCAGAGCTGATTGGCTTTAAGTACGTGTGCCGCGAAAAGTGTGGTGTGTGTGAAGAGCAGGTGAAGAGGAGGAGAGAGACGTGTCCTAAAACCAGGAAGTAAGCTGCGCATGGCTTCCCTCCACAAAAAAGCAATGAGATTTCGAGGCGTTCTGGGGCAGCATAGATGTTACGTGCTCCCCTCCAGTCCTCCAGACCTCCTTGCGTATGCCGGATTGCTTGTGTGAGTAAACGGCTGTACTTCAATAAATGATCGTTAACAAGTACTGGTTTTTGCGTGTATTATTTGATGTTGCGGGTCTCTCCACGATTCACTACCACGGAGTAGAGGGCGGGTCGTAACAATAAACACATCTTTTCTGTGTTAGAGTTTTACTCGCTACAGGGTGTACTTTGAGGGTTTGTGACTCTGCAGACCGTTTGCAGAAAAAGCTACATAACACACAAGGGGACGGGTAATAACAGGAAAAGCATGACATGGGACCTTTAACATGCACTGTTCAGAGGAGACTGCGTGAATTAGGCCTTCATGGTCCAATTGCTGCAAAGATCCACTACTGAGGATGAACAACAAGAAGAAGAGAATAGTTTGGGCCAAGAAACACAAGGATTGGACAATAGGCCAGTGGAAATCTGTACTTTGGTCTGATGGGTCCAAATTAGAGATTTTTGGTTCCAACCTCCGTGTCTTTGTGAGACGCAGAGAAGGTGAGCGGATGGTTTCTGCATGAGTGGTTCCCACCGTGAAGCATGGAGGAGGAGGTGAGATGGTGGGGGGGGCTTTGCTGGTGTCACTGTTGGTGATTTATTCAGAATTCAAGGCACCCTTAACCAGCATGGCTACCACAGCATTCTGCAGTAGCCAGCAAAATATAAATCATATTCTGGATTGTTTAACACTTCTCTGTTTACTAGATAATTCTAGTTAATGTGTGATTTTATAGTTTTGATGTCTTCAGTATAAATCTACAAAGCAGAACCAATTTAAATAAATAAAAAACTTCGAATGAGAAGATGTGTCCAAACTTTTGACTGTGTCTAATACTAGTGTATATCTCTCTCAAATTATATATTCTGTGTGTATATATATATATATATACAGAATATATTATAAATACATGTTGGCAATAATTGATTGATGAGATTTTACATTAATTTATATTAACGTTTTAATTACTTAATGACCTTTGTACTAGTTCCCCTATCTTTATCAAGTAACATTTGAGATGTGTTTAATTTATTATTGAACATATTATTGATTGATTTATTCATGAATTATTCTCGCGCCATTTGAATGAATCCAAAGTATTTGTTTTTATTTGCTTTCACACATTTAAAAAGAAAAGGTGAATAAAGAAGCACATTAAAACTAAAGTATCAATGTATGTCACATTTAACCAACTAGTGCCTACATGTATGGTAATATTTAAATCAGTACATTCCTTTCATTCTCTCTACCCCTTTCCAAACATAACAAACTAATCTCTTCTCATCCTGCACCTGTCCGCCGTAACCTTCGTTCCCTCTCCCCTCTACCTTTGCCTCATCGGTGCTCTCAGCCCTCCCTTCCTCTGATTCGTTTCAACTCTGCCTCCAAACTCTGCTGCAGAAACTCTCTTCTCTACTCTCTCGTCCTCTCTGGACTCTCTCTGTCCTCTCACATCTCGGCAGGCTCGGCAGTCCCCCCCTGCTCCCTGGCTAAGTGACGCACTGCGTGCTAATAGAACCGTCCTTCGGGCAGCAGAGCGGAAACGGTGGAAATCCAGACACCGTGACGACCTAACCTATCATGCTCTCCTCTCCTCTTTCTCTGCTTCAATCTCTCAGGCAAAGAGCACTTTCTTTCAAGATAAGATCCAATCTTCCTATTCCAATCCCAAAAAACTATTTTCCATCTTCTCCACCCTCTTGGACCCTCCCAAAGCCCCCCCCCCTCCTCCCTTCTGTCAAGCGACTTTGTTAACCACTTTGAAAAAAAGGTTGATGATATTCGCTCTTTTTTTCTGACTCACCTTTACTGACCGCTGGCTCACCAGACCCTCCTTTCACCCACACACTGACCTCCTTTTCCCCTCTCTCTCCAGTGAGGTTCTTACCCTCATTACCTCTGCCCGCCCTACCACCTGTCCTCTGGACCCTATCCCTTCAACCTCCTTCAGACTATCGTCCTGATATTCTACCATTTCTCACCCATTTCATCAACACTTCTCTAACTTCTGGTCACTTTCCAAACAGTCTTAAGGAGGCAAGAGTAAACCCTCTCCTAAAGAAACCCACTCTCAACCCGTCTGATGTTATAAACTACAGGCCTGTGTCTCTCCTCCCGTTCCTGTCTAAAACACTTGAACGCGCTGTCTTTAAACAACTCTCCTGTTATCCCCATCAGAACAACCTTCTGGATCCGCACCAGTCTGGTTTCAAGGCAGGTCACTCCACAGAAACGGCCCTCCTTGCTGTCACTGAGGAACTGCACACTGCTAAAGCAGCCTCCCTCTGCTCTGTCATCATCATGTTGGACCTGTCAGCTGCATTCGACACGGTGAACCATCAGATCCTCCTTCGCACTCTCCAAGAACTTGGAGTTTCAGGCTCTGCACTTTCCCTCCTCACCTCATACCTCAAAGACCGTACCTACAGGGTAACTTGGAGAGGGTCCGAGTCCGACCCTTGTCAATTAACTACAGGGGTCCCTCAGGGCTCTGTTCTTGGTCCCCTCCTCTTCTCCCTGTACACAAACTCGCTCGGATCAGTCATTAGCCGCATGGTTTTTCATACCACTGCTATGCTAACGACACCCAATTAATTCTGTCCTTTCCCCGCTCAGGACCCAGGTCGTCGCACGCATCTCTGCTTGTCTAGCTGACATCTCTCAGTGGATGTCTGCTCATCACCTCAAGCTCAACCTTGACAAGACTGAACTGCTTTTCCTTCCGGGAAAAGATTGTCCCACGCTTGACCTGACAATCAAATCGGCACCTCTGTTGTTTCCCCGACTCTGACCGCAAGGAATCTTGGGTGTGACCCTGGATAACAACCTCTCCTCACTGCAAACATCGCTGCTACAACTCGTTGCTGCAGATATACGCTGTACAACATCAGGAAGATTCGTCCCCAGCTGACCCAGAAAGCCACCCAGGTTCTGGTCCAGGCTCTCGTCACCTCACGCCTAGATTATTGCAACTCCCTCCTGGCTGGTCTACCTGCATGTGCCATCCGACCTCTTCAGCTCATCCAGAATGCAGCGGCTCGTCTGGTCTTCAACCTTCCAAAATTTCCCACACCACTCCGCTCCTTCGCTCCCTTCACTGGCTCCCGGTAACTGCTAGAATCCACTTCAAGACACTAGTACTTGCATACCATGCTGCGAATGGATCTGGCCCTTCCTACATCCAGGACATGGTTAAACTGTACACCCATGCGCGTGCACTCCGCTCGGCATCAGCCAAACGACTCGTGCACCCTCGCTGCGAGGTGGACCCAAGTTCCCATCAGCAAAAAACACGGGGTTTGCTATCCTGGCTCCAAGATGGTGGAATGACTCCCCATTGACATCAGGACGGCAGAAAGCTGCACATCTTCCGGCGCAGATGAAAACTCATCTCTTAGACTCCACTTCGAGCGATAGAATTACTAACAAAGCACTTATATTCTAACATAGGACTGGTTATCTATAGCCAGCTGACAAAGCACTTATATACTAACATAGGACTGGCCTATCTATAGCCAGCTGAGTAGCACTTGAAATGTGTGGCTCTATGATACCTGCTGTACTTATATGATTTGTTTTTCTTCTGGGCTGTGTCTTCCTGGTCGTATGTACTTATTGTAAGTCGCTTTGGACAAAAGCGTCTGCTAAATGCAATGTAATGTAATGTAATGTAATGTAATCCACGGTGGGAGACCTGGATGCACCATTTGGAATACGCAGTTGCACTGCTCTCAAGCAGATAGCAGAGGAATGCAGGCAGATGAGCCTCCGTTTCACTGGGGGATCATACAGTGCTCACTGAATGAGCCACACAAAAGCAAAGCAATTGGGGGGTTGAAATATGGCGCTCTGATGACGAAGGTTGAGCCAATCAGCACCTCATGCAATCTACAGTACAGGATGCCTTTACAACACCAGACACTCTTGTCATAAAGAGA